>LGRX02027763.1:0-12400 GCA_001247695.2 Cymbomonas tetramitiformis | reverse complement strand
ATACAATGGAGCCCTTGCCCCTTGCATATGCAGTGGAGCCCTTGCCCCCTGCATATTCAGTGGAGCCCTTGCCACTTGCATATACAGTGGGGCCCTTGCCCCTTGCATATACAGTGGAGCCCTTGCCCCTTGCATATACAGTGGAGCCCTTGCCCCTTGCATATGCAGTGGAGCCCTTGTCACTTGCATATGCAATGGAGCCCTTGGTACTTGCATATGCAGTGGAGCCTTCGCTTCTTGCATATACAGTGGAGCCCTTGTCACTTGCATATACAGTGGAGCCCTCGCCACTTGCATATGCAGTGGAGCCCTTGTCACTTGCATATGCAGTGGAGCCCTTGTCACTTGCATAATTGCAGTGGAGCCCTTGTCACTTGCATATGCAGTGGAGCCCTTGCCACTTGCATATGCAGTGGAGCCCTTGCCACTTGCATATGCAGTGGAGCCCTTGCCACTTGCATGTGCAGTGGAGCCCTTGCCACTTGCATATGCAGTGGAGCCCTTGCCACTTGCATATACAATGGAGCCATTGTCACTTGCATATACAGTGGGGCCCTTGCCCCTTGCATATACAGTGGAGCCCTTGCCCCTTGCATATACAGTGGAGCCCTTGCCACTTGCATATGCAGTGGAGCCCTTGTCACTTGCATATGCAATGGAGCCCTTGGTACTTGCATATGCAGTGGAGCCCTTGCCCCATGCATATGCAGTGGAGCCCTTGTAACTTGCATATGCAGTGGAGCCCTCGCCGCTTGCATATGCAGTGGAGCCCTTGTCACTTGCATATGCAGTGGAGCCCTTGCCACGTGCATAATTGCAGTGGAGCCCTTGTCACTTGCATATGCAGTGGAGCCCTTGCCACTTGCATATGCAGTGAAGCCCTTGCCACTTGCATATGCAGTGGAGCCCTTGCCACTTGCATGTGCAGTGGAGCCCTTGCCACTTGCATGTGCAGTGGAGCCCTTGCCACTTGCATATGCAGTGGAGCCCTTGCCACTTGCATATACAATGGGGCCCTTGTCACCTGCATATGCAGTGGAGCCCTTGCCACTTGCATATGCAATGGAGCCCTTGCCACTTGCATATGCAGTGGGGTCCTCGCCCCTTGCATATGCAGTGGAGCCCTTGTCACTTGCATATGCAGTGGAGCCCTTGCCACTTGCATATACAATGGAGCCCTTGTCCCTTGCATATGCAGTGGGGCCCTTGCCCCTTGCATATACAGTGGAGCCCTTGCCCCTTGCATATGCAGTGGAGCCCTTGCCACTTGCATATGCAGTGGAGCCCTTGTCACTTGCATACGCAATGGAGCCCTTGGTACTTGCATATGCAGTGGAGCCTTCGCCTCTTGCATATACAGTGGAGCCCTTGTCACTTGCATATACAGTGGACCCTCGCCGCTTGCATATGCAGTGGAGCCCTTGCCACTTGCATATTTGCAGTGGAGCCCTTGTCACTTGCATATGCAGTGGAGCCCTTGCCACTTGCATATGCAGTGGAGCCCTTGCCACTTGCATGTGCAGTGGAGCCCTTGCCACTTGCATGTGCAGTGGAGCCCTTGCCACTTGCATATGCAGTGGAGCCCTTGTCACTTGCATATGCAATGGAGCTCTTGGTACTTGCATATGCAGTGGAGCCTTCGCCTCTTGCATATACAATGGAGCCCATGTCACTTGCATATACAGTGGAGCCCTTGCCGCTTGCATATGCAGTGGAGCCCTTGTCACTTGCATATGCAGTGGAGCCCTTGCCACTTGCATAATTGCAGTGGAGCCCTTGTCACTTGCATGTGCAGTGGAGCCCTTGCCACTTGCATATGCAGTGGAGCCCTTGTCACTTGCATATGCAATGGAGCTCTTGGTACTTGCATATGCAGTGGAGCCTTCGCCTCTTGCATATACAGTGGAGCCCATGTCACTTGCATATACAGTGGAGCCCTTGCCGCTTGCATATGCAGTGGAGCCCTTGTCACTTGCATATGCAGTGGAGCCCTTGTCACTTGCATAATTGCAGTGGAGCCCTTGTCACTTGCATATGCAGTGGAGCCCTTGCCACTTGCATATGCAGTGGAGCCCTTGCCACTTGCATATGCAGTGGAGCCCTTGCCCCTTGCATATGCAGGGAAGCCCTTGCCACTTGCATATGCAGTGGAGCCCTTGCCACTTGCATGTGCAGTGGAGCCCTTGCCACTTGCATATGCAGTGGAGCCCTTGCCACTTGCATATACAATGGAGCCATTGTCACTTGCATATACAGTGGGGCCCTTGCCCCTTGCATATACAGTGGAGCCCTTGCCCCTTGCATATACAGTGGAGCCCTTGCCACTTGCATATGCAGTGGAGCCCTTGTCACTTGCATATGCAATGGAGCCCTTGGTACTTGCATATGCAGTGGAGCCTTCTCCTCTTGCATATACAGTGGAGCCCTTATCACTTGCATATACAGTGGAGCCCTTGCCGCTTGCATATGCAGTGGAGCCCTTGTCACTTGCATATGCAGTGGAGCCGTTGCCACTTGCATAATTGCAGTGGAGCCCTTGTCACTTGCTTATGCAGTGGAGCCCTTGCCACTTGCATATGCAGTGAAGCCCTTGCCACTTGCATATGCAGTGGAGCCCTTGCCACTTGCATGTGCAGTGGAGCCCTTGCCACTTGCATGTGCAGTGGAGCCCTTGCCACTTGCATATGCAGTGGAGCCCTTGCCACTTGCATATACAATGGGGCCCTTGTCACCTGCATATGCAGTGGAGCCCTTGCCACTTGCATATGCAATGGAGCCCTTGCCACTTGCATATGCAGTGGGGTCCTCGCCCCTTGCATATGCAGTGGAGCCCTTGTCACTTGCATATGCAGTGGAGCCCTTGCCACTTGCATATACAATGGAGCCCTTGTCCCTTGCATATGCAGTGGGGCCCTTGCCCCTTGCATATACAGTGGAGCCCTTGCCACTTGCATATGCAGTGGAGCCCTTGTCACTTGCATATGCAATGGAGCCCTTGGTACTTGCATATGCAGTGGAGCCCTTGCCCCATGCATATGCAGTGGAGCCCTTGTAACTTGCATATGCAGTGGAGCCCTCGCCGCTTGCATATGCAGTGGAGCCCTTGTCACTTGCATATGCAGTGGAGCCCTTGCCCCTTGCATAATTGCAGTGGAGCCCTTGTCACTTGCATATGCAGTGGAGCCCTTGCCACTTGCATATGCAGTGAAGCCCTTGCCACTTACATATGCAGTGGAGCCCTTGCCATGTGCATGTGCAGTGGAGCCCTTGCCCCTTGCATATGCAGTGGAGCCCTTGCCACTTGCATATACAATGGGGCCCTTGTCACCTGCATATGCAGTGGAGCCCTTACCCCTTGCATATGCAATGGAGCCCTTGCCACTTGCATATGCAGTGGGGTCCTCGCCCCTTGCATATGCAGTGGAGCCCTTGCCACTTGCATATGCAGTGGAGCCCTTGCCACTTGCATATTCAATGGAGCCCTTGTCCCTTGCATATACATTGGGGCCCTTGCCCCTTGCACGTGCAGTGGAGCCCTTGCCCCTTGCATATGCAGTGGAGCCCTTGCCACTTGCATATGCAGTGGAGCCCTTGCCACTTGCATATGCAGTGGAGCCCTTGCCACTTGCATGTGCAGTGGAGCCCTTGCCACTTGCATATGCAGTGGAGCCCTTGCCACTTGCATATACAATGGAGCCATTGTCACTTGCATATACAGTGGGGCCCTTGCCCCTTGCATATACAGTGGAGCCCTTGCCCCTTGCATATACAGTGGAGCCCTTGCCACTTGCATATGCAGTGGAGCCCTTGTCACTTGCATATGCAATGGAGCCCTTGGTAGCCACCGGCGAAGCGGAGGGCACAAGGGGGCGCACAGGCGGCAGCACAAGCGGGGGCACAATCTGAGAGCCCCCGACCTGCCCCGCCACTCACTAGAAAGGTGAGCAATCATACAACCCCCTGCCCTGCTGACCAACTCACATCACAAGCCACCACACCCTGCCAGTGGGATCACACCCCCACGGCACTAACAAATAACATCTGTGCTGCAGAGGACCAAGGAGGCAGCAGGACTGCAAGACAGAGTGGCCTAACAGAGCCAGCCACAGGGCCCCATCGCAAGAGAAGAGATATAGGAGGCAGACCCAGTAAAGTTAGCCTGAACTTACAAACCATGGTAATATTTATGTTGTCTCTACCTGCCAATGCAACCGCCACTGACAAATACTGTGAATACATGCACCCAGCATGCATTTCCTACATTGACCATACCGGGGGACCGAGCATTAACCACACACCGTTCGAATGGAAAATGTCAATTCACTATAATAACTTACAACAAACTAACAAAAAATTGATAGCAACACCCCGACAGGCAAAGAGTCCACACCACTCTTGGGTTCACCCTGGCGACACACCAAACAATTGGAATGATGCTACCTCACAATACTCACACCCTCATGCCAGTGGCAAGCAAAACAGAAAGCACCAAAGGGACAGCAGATGCGGGTACACGCCAGTGATTACGAAGGTCCTACCCAAACATTTCAGCCGAAGAAGGGCAACATTACCACCCAACTGGCTAAACCATAACTGTACTAATACAAATAACCCTACAATAACCCTAAGCAAAAAAGATACAAATGACAGTGCACAACCCAAATTACTGGGAATAAAACTGAAAAGCCTCGGGGGAAGACTCAGGGGGGTGGAAGGACTGTATACACAAAATACAAGAGCAAAATTCCAATGGTCGACCACAAACGAATTCCTGAAAATGCTCTACGTTAAATTCGGAAAAACCGGAGAACATACTGAAACCCAGCAAAATTTTTGCACCACCACGGGACAACAAAACAAAAACACAGCCCACCTTGGAAATACCATTAGGGGAGTTACAGCAAGTGATTTAGGGCAATGTAACGCTGTAACCATAAACCCAACAATTGGAATGCATAGACACGAGAAAGGCAGAGCAGCGGCAACCCAATGTGAATACCCCCACCAGTTGACAGTAGCATTACCACCCACCCGACTAACCCATGAATGTCTGAATAACACAAACAACCCTATAATAACCCTAAGCAAAAAGGACACAAATGACCTTACACAGCCCAAACTAATGGGAAGGAAGCCAAAAAACTCTAGGGGACGACTCATGGGGGCGGAAGGGCAATGCACACAAAATATGAGAGCAAAATTCCAAAAGTCGACCACAAGCGAATTCCTGAAAATGCTCTACGTTAAAATCAGAAAAACTGGAAAACATGTTGAAACTCAAAAAACTTTTGGCACAGCCATGGGACAACGAACTGAAAACACAACTCACTCTGGGAATACCCTTAGGGGTGTTACAACATGCGATTTAGGGCAATGTAACGCTGTAACCATAAACCCAAAAAATAGACTACATAGCTACACGAAGTGCGGAGCGGCAGCAACTCAATATGAACACCCCCACCGACCAACGGCAACATTACCACCCACCCGACTGATACGGAGCAACCAGGACACTGCCGGGCCCCTGCAGAACGCCGCACTCGCCCTGACCCCAATACTCACCATGTTATTACTTACCACACTGCCAAGAAGAAAAGCGCCTGGCCGCAAGAAGAAAACAAACAACATTGAGCCCAACGGCACAACGCGTAAAAGGAGGAACAGGAGGAAGTGGACCAAGGCGAGAAATGCAACGAAAGGGAGGGCACAACTACCTCCCGGCCAAAAACTGCTCAGAATAATTTACCGAAATAGTAAACCCACGCTCATTAGAACAAGAAAACCCGAATATGCGGTAACTGCAATACCAGAGGGCACCCCAACTAAGAGCAAGTTGCTGATGAGGGGAGTTGAGCAAAGAATGAGGCACAGAGCCAGCCGCTGCAAGCAGAGCATGACAGGTGGGGGAAGCCAGGACCACACGGGAATGCACCCACACAACACCACCTCAAAAGGGCTGTTCGAAAGAAAGGGCCGACTGAACATGTTCCAAATGCAACATGCCCACACACTGTATGAGAATGACCCAATGCCCCCACTGGTGGTAGCCTCAATGAGGGAAACACTGAAACCAGGGAACACCAAAGAGCCACACACTACGAAAGCACTACAACTACTCGGGAACCTCCAGAGCTTCTGCATACCGGTATGCGATGGCAAGCACTGGAGGGTAGTGCTGGCGGGACCAGACAAAGCAAACGATAAGCTTAAGCTCTGGATATATGACTCCTTGAATGGCAAAACTAAAGCAACCCTACGTAACACAAAGAGGCTTACCACAGAAATGACCAATTGGGCGGAGCACCTCACGAGGAAACTGAGCAGACACGTAACAGTGGAACTAATGAACGTGGGCAACCAAAGCGCACAAGACCACTACAGCTGTGGGGTATGGGCCCTGATGGCCACCAAAGCATGGATGCACTTCCAGGAAACATGCCCAGAGGGACACTGGCCCACCCACTTCAATGAGGCGGTCAGCAAATGGGGAGCCACCAACAGAGCAGCGGCTGATGCCTACAGGAAGTCGATACAACACCTAGTGAAGTAAAGAATAACTGCCGCCAAGGGACAAAAGCAAACGCCAGGGGACAGTCAGCAGATGACAGGGGCCAGGGAACCCACTGATGACCCGAACCCAAACCCGCAAACCGAGGCACAACCGCCACGAACCCAGGAGGGGGGGCACAGGGAACACACAAAGCAACAGGGGCTATGGAAATGGCTCCATAGACTGACCCCCACGAACCGGACAAGGGACAATGAACAAACGCTCGGAGAGCAGGGAACGATGGAAACCCACTCGGACGAGGGGGGGGATGAGACAAGCGATGAACCCACTGCACAATGGGAGAAGTTCGAAGACGCGCTACAGGAGGCACCGGAAACAAACCAAGACCCCCGAATACACCAGCCCCCCCTCACAGAACCAAAAAGGGGGAAATAGGGGAGGACCGCCTACACATGCTCACATGGAACATAGCGGGACAAAGTGACGCCTGCCTCGACCTAGCAGAGGCAGTCAGGAAAAGACACCAGAACCAACTGGGTCTGCAAGTGATAGTGCTCACGGAAGTGAAGCATGCACACGACAGTGTGATGAAGAAATTCAGAGACCTGCAGTACACTGCAATAGGCACCAAAACAGAGACGAAAGAAGCAGACAATACTGCAGAGCAGCCAGTGAAAGGAGGAGTAGCCATACTACTTAGCAGCCCCTACGGCCACGCTCACAACCACCATGTTGTCCCAGCGAGGCACCTGGAGGGGTACCTGCTCCATGTGGTGTTACACCTGCCCGGGGAAGTAATGTACCATGTGCTGGGCATATACAACCCACCGGGAGCGGAGGAGGGGAAAACCAGAGACAAAATACTAAAGTACACAGCCAACCTGTTCCGAAGAACAGCGGAAAAACCGAACGAGCATGTCATTGTCGGAGGAGACCTCAATGCAAGCAACACCAGCACGGGAAAGAGGGTAACGAAAACCGACAGACAATGGCAGAAGCTCGCGGAAGAGTTGAACCTCCATAATGTAGGACCGACGATTAACACCACGCTGAACTGGGCAGAAAACAGAAACATTGACAGATGGCTAGCACCGAAGGACAAACAGGCCCAATACGAGAGGGGAAGCACTGCACACCTCACTCAACACCACACTAGTGACCATGAGATGGTAAGCCTTACGACCCTTCGGCTGGACAGCATAGACACCCATGAACCATACGTGGACCAGGACCCCCACCCAGGGCAAGTAAAATTGAACACACCCCTGAGCAAAGCCCACAGAGAAACCCTCCAAAGCGTCCTCCTCAGAACACACGACTATGCCAGGACTGCTAAGCTGAAAGACATGACAGAGATAGCCGCCCGATGTAGGGAAGAAGGCAACAGGCAGGTGGCACATGCCACCATAGACAGAGCAGGAGAGGCAGTGCTGAGTATACTCAACAGAGCAAACAATTGTGCGCTGAAGGACGAAGAACTACCAACGGTGATAACTGGGAGAACCTCCACCCATGGGGCAACGGACCTGCTAATGGGCAAGAAGGACAGAAAAGAAAGAGATGCCGCGATACTCAAAATGCGGATGCACAAAAAAACCAAACGACAACTACGAAACCCACACACGGAACACGCAACTCTCCGCCACCTGAAGGAAGGAGAAACAAAAGGCCCGACAAACAGGGACAATGCAGACACAAAGGAATGGGTCTCCTGGCTCACCGAGGAGGCCAAAAAAGAAAGGTCGGCTGCCCACAAAGTGGTCAAACAGCACTGGAAGCGAGCCAAACAAAGGCATAATGACAAAACAGTAAGAGAATACTGGAACAACCAGAAACGATACCACAAAAGGATTTATGCCAAGGCCCAAGAAACAGGCCATGCCCCCACGGCGAATATACAGGCCTTGCAGGACAGGGAGGGCAACCTAGCTGTAGGCCACAAGAACATAGCGAATGCACTAGTGGACCACATGGCCCACTCGGCACCATATAGGATGGAACACCGTAGTCTACCCGACCTAGCACCCCCACCATGGGAAGACCCAGCCCACAATGAGCGACTCATAAAGGCACCAAGACCGGACCCCAAGGGAATGGTCCTCACGATAAGTAGACAGGGCTACAGCAAGGCAGTACACACCCTAAACAACAACAAGGCACCAGGCCCCACCAGAACCCCTAACGAAATTCTCAAGTACATGCCAGAGGACTTCCACGATGCCTTGCATGCGCTCATGCTGGAGATGTGGAACAGCAAACACGTCCCCCTCACCTGGAAGAGAGGGACGTTCTGTTTCCACCACAAGAAAGGAGATGTCACCCTACAGCAAAACTATAGGCCCATAGCCCTACTGGAGGGAGTATTCAAACTATACACCTCGCAAATAGCAAGCATGCTCTCCACGTTCTGCGAAACACAGGGGATACTGGCCCAGGCACAGGAAGGCTCCAGAGAGAAAAGAAACACACTCAGACAACTCACGAGAGTGACCAACGCAATAGAGGACGCAAATGTCTCCGGACGGGAACTGCATGGCCTGTATGTAGACTTTGAAAATGCATATGGCTCAGTAGACCACAACAAACTACTACATACAATGCAGTACCTTGGAATACCTGAGGAACTTACACAAGTAGTGCGAGACGTCCTAGGTACACAAAGTCATGACACCATGTCAATGTACGCCAGAGTAGGAGGGGAAACCTCTCACGAAATGGTCCAGGTACAAAGAGGTCTCCTCCAAGGAGACAGTATGAGCCCCCTCCTCTTCATAATATACCAGGAACCGCTGTTAAGATGGCTGGAGGTGGGGGAGCACGGATACCAACACAAACACGCAGCCGAGCAGGAAAGACTGGGCCCCCTCAGGACGACAGCAGGGGCGTTTGTCGACGACCTGCTCATACTATGCCCCACGATTTTCCACATGCGAGCCCAGCTACACAAGCTTGAGGCATTCTCACGATGGAGTGAACTCAAAGTTAACCTTACCAAGTCAGCCATAACCGGCATAAAAAATGGGGTCTCCATACCTGAACAGCTCCATAAGGACCTCAAAACGGTGGGGGTGGATGGTAAGCTGAGCCACTTCAAAATACTCAAACCGGACGACACATACAAGTACCTAGGAGGTACTTGTATCTAAGTACTAAGGTCTTTAATCTGTCGAGACTGATTGAGGTACACCCCCTGGTCATCATGCTGTACTGTCATCTGAAGGATAGAGGATATAGGACCCAGGTGTTTGGCCTTAAAGGTTGCTCTGAAAGCAGTCCAGAAGGCCCTCTCAAGAGCCGTGGAACAGGCCATACCAAAGTCATCCACATATACCACACACATAGCCTTAACCGTAGGCGTGTAGATGTAATAGATACAGGCATCATGTGTAGACTGCCTGAATGATTGTCCCATGTATTTGAAACTGAGCATAAACTGTTTAACCATCCTCTGCCATGATGCACCGGCAATCTTGAGGCCGTACAGCGCATATGAGAGTAATGCATAGCTGTAGCCCTTAAAAGTATAGCCAGAGGGAAACCGAATCCACACGGGGAACTCAAGCTTAGCATGCATAAAGGCCTGAGACACATCCAGATGTGACACCACCAGCTGGAATAGAGCTGCAAATATGAATAGCAGTCTGAAAGCTGATATCTCTGGGGTAGCTGAAGAGGTTTCCCACGGAAGATAGCCTGTAGTTCTGCTGCCGTCACCAGCCATACGGGCTTTAAATATCTGATAGGGCTTGCCTGCACCAGTAGGGTCAGGTTTGAATGGCATAGACAGTACAAATAGTGTAGTAAGGTACTGTGCATTAGCCGGAGGTGTCCCCAGCTTGAGCTTTTCCTGATTAACCATATCACCAACCTCCTGATCCATAGCTTTCAGCCAGTCTTCAGATTGTGGTGAGGATAGGGCCTGTCTGACACCGTGAGGTAGCTTAATCTCTGGTGCCGAGACCTCAAGCATATGTGTAATAGTAGAGGTAGGAGCATCAGAGAGAAACTGCTCCATGCTGCTGAAACTGCCAAACATGTACTCTGCTCTGAGGTCACTGCTGAGGGTGTCAGAGAAGGGCAGGTAAGCTGCTGAGTGTGTGGACGGAAAGATAATCAGGTTGGCTGGTAGATCAATGTGCCAGCCAGCCGGCTCGTCGGTGCAGGGTTCCAGGATGACACCGTAGGGCCTCCTGTTGCCTCTGTGGGTGGAGATGAGAATAGCACTGTAGATAGGTGCTCTGATTGTCTGACGAGCCTTCACAATAGTCCAGATAGGATAGTGTTCATTTATGCCATTTAGCTTTCTGTAGCAGTCCAGATAGTGTAGAAGGTCTCGGTAGTGCCGACCATCTGATGTCTGTAATACATATCTGACTGCCATAGTCCAGGTAACTGTGCCATCTGTCTGAATAAGCTGAACACATGCGTGTGACTCCTCTCCGTCAAAGAAAGAGCCAATACCATGAACCCTCGAGCCTGCTGTGTCAAAGCTGTCACTGAATGGCTGTGGCCTGTCATAGGATGCATCAAACTCCCGCTCTGCCTGATGTGGGTCTGGAAAGGAGCCCAATATCTCTCCCATGTCCTGATGATTATGAATCCAGTGAGGCTTACCAACATAGTGTATCATATTTGTCTCAGTATCCAGGATCTTATATGCCAGGGAGCTGACTGATACACCGACAAGACGGCCCGACCAGGCCGCCCGCTGGGACTTCCTAGACATGCCAGGCTGTCTGGAGTTCCTCTGCTGCTGAGACATAATGACATAGCAATTCTGGCCGAAGGCCTTCAGTTTTGCATAGCCATAGTGATAGCCTCTGATCTGATGAAATGGTGTTGTAGAGATGTTCTTGTGAGTAGAGATATTCCATATGAAGCCAGCATGGGTGGCAGCCAGAGGCCAGTAGTCCTCGGGCATGCCAGCTGCCAGAAGTAATGCCTTAGCCATGTCTGATATCTTGCCAATGGCATTTTCTGCATGAGGGTTGTCTGTATGTACTGTAGGAGATGACTTCTGGTGTAATATACGGTGTTTTTGATAGAAAGCCACACACTGGGGGTCACCCATCTCCGGAGCACAGTCTGTACGGAGTGTTATGGACTGTGGTGCATATCCCATAGCATGTAAGCTGCCGTAGAAGTGAACCAGACAGGTGTAGTATTCTGATTTCTGGACGAAGGTGTACACAAATATGAATCTGCTGACATAGTCAATGAACTGGCATCGGTACAGGTGGCCATTGTAGCCAGCTGGGGTAATAGGTCCTGTCAAGTCAGCAGCCCACTTCTGGCCGGGCTGTATGGCCACTGATCTCAACTGGTCATGGTGTCCACAGGGCTTCTGCTTCAGCTTACTGGTACAGCATACTGCACAGAACTGAGAGCAGGTCGGCATAGCTGCTATACTACAATTGCTACGTAGACACGGATTCCGTGCCAAACTCCATGTCTTTGCAGTGGGCAGGACAGGCACGGTATACAGGCACAACCGAGACATACTCGAGCAACTCGGGCTCGACAGAAAAGAAGCCGTGCAGGCACTGCAAAGGATACACGACCTGACGGTGAACTACGCACACGGCACCTACCAGCTATACAGAAGGCTCAGACAGGAGAAACAAGAGAAGGAAAAGAATGAGAACCACCCAGTGTAAATTGTCCCTTTAAGGCCGCGACTTGTGGCGGTCCGGCCCAGAGTAGGGCCGGGGAAATTAATTTACTCATACGCCCGACGGGCGTGGTTTTTTCTTTTTCTTTTCTTTCTGGAGCCCTTGTCACTGGCATATGCAGTGGAGCCCTTACCCCTTGCATATGCAGTGGAGCCCTTGCCACTTGCATATACAGTGGAGCCCTTGCCCCTTGCATGTGCAGTGGAGCCCTTGCCAC
>LGRX02027762.1:0-24916 GCA_001247695.2 Cymbomonas tetramitiformis | reverse complement strand
GCTAAGGAGCACGTCTACTGGCAAACTGACCACACCGACCGTATAAATGACCCTATGCTTATTTCCCTCTATAAAAAATACAGTGACGCGTGGCTAAAAATTATGTTGCACAATATGGAAAGGGAAAGGAAAGACCCCAAAAACACAATTAATGGCTTCCCCCTCTCTCACTACACAACCTACAGGAACCTTCAAGGAAAGCAATTTAACTGGATGAAAAGGACCAGCACCATTATGGCCTCTATGGGCTATGCAATTGACTCTAAGCTCTTTCCTGAATGTGAAACAGGGTATAACAACCTTGTGTCCTCAATTCCTAAATCACTGTATGATTTAAGCAATGTTAGCAGCGCCATTCAAAAATGCAATATCAAGCACACTGGTTTCTTTCTCACCCCCTGTGGTGGGATGCTGAGGAGATGGGCTGATATGAAGAACTCATTAGGTGTTAACGGGAATAAGCCACCAGCATGGTTGGAGAGTCTGGAGTCCGAGATGATAATAAACCTGGGAAACCATGACCCAAAAGCTAGATATCGTTAAACAATGCTACAGGGATGCTCATGACATTCCTGATGTAAGTGAGTTTCACTGGAAAGGCAATGGTGACAAATCTTCCATCACACTGATACGCATTCAAAAACTTGACGCGGAAACAAACTCCATGCGTTATTTAAAGTATACTCCAGGCCACTTAGATAGTGATAATTTTGTTATGAATGGCCAGGTGCTTCAATGCCAGTATGACCGCGAATACCAAATGACATCGGATGGCTGCATTCTTCTTCCCGCTGGAGAGACCATTGAATGTGACAACAATGACACTCCCCCTATAAATGTGAGAGCAGATGTTCAAAATCTGGAAGCCCATTACGACTACATTGCGGACCGCCAAAAAGAGATTCTATCTGTCCAGCTCAGGAACCGAACTGCGGACGAAGAGAGCGCTTACAGCTGCCCCAGTAACTCGGACGAGGATGAAAATCCTAGCGATGGAAATAGCATATCTCAGGACCACTACGACATGGCAAGTGACGGTTCACTATTTGCGGGGAAGAAACCGGCTTGCAGTGGTGCGGCCTATTTGCTTAAAAAAATGGGAGGCACCTTTTCTGTTAGAAAGGCTAACATCCCTGCCAGCAGTGTCTTTACTGCTGATGATCGATTGATTAAAGCGGATATTCAAACACCAAGTTCTACATCTGCTGAAATCATCGGGCTCCGACTTCTCTTAGAGGACCAAAAGGACCACATACTAAAGTCTGTGACTCCAATGATACATGCTATTGACTCAATGGCAACGATCACGGCGGTAAATAAGGATAGGAAAACTGTCAGTGCTCGTGAGATGCTTCGGGAACCAAACCGACGTGAACTGCAGGCAGTCAGATTAATACTTGAGGAGCTTGGCTTCTACAGTGGAGAAGACCACAGCAGGATCATCCTTAAATGGATAAGGGGGCATAATAATGATAGACTTCACGATAGAGTAGATAGAGCAGCAAAGAGGGCCTCTTTCAGAAAAGGGGCAAACGCTCCCCGATTTGACCTATACGAAGAACTCCCCTATTCTCTCTTTTACATGGAAGTGCCAGTTGCAGGAGATATTCGGAACCACATCAGGAGAATCCAACGCCTTACTCACCTTCATACATGGAAAGCCATGTCGTCTCAAGGGAAGTATATCAGAATGCTAGAGGACCACAACGTTACTCCCACCAAGGATATCTCAAAAGTCACAGCTAAATCTTATACAGCGGCCAGAAGCAGAGAACTTTTGGGCCTTCAAGCTTCACCCGCACGTTCACATAAGCCGGGTGTTACCGCCTCACCTGACTGCCCGTACTGCCAAACAGGAACCAAGTGCAACTTCTCTCACATTCAACTGGAATGCCCGGGCCCGGGTAACTCGCTTGTATACCTTAGAGGAGAACAAGACGATGAACTCAGAAAGCATGTGGCGGCCGAGCTTACAGGGGAACCTAAGTTGTTGAACCCAGGGAAAGGCTCCTCCTTTATAGACATTTGCTCCGAAACACTTTTTCCACTTGCTGACCTCCGCGACGAAATGAAGCGGGAGCTCTACCTCCAAGCACTGCCTGAATCGGGAATGTACCGCCCATCTGCTTCCAAGAAGGGGACCATTGCTGTGACAGCACTTCCGGATGTTAACACTCAGAGCGGCAATAATGTGTACCCTGAACTCCAATATGCTAGGAAACAAGAGTTTTGGAAACTCCTGTCGTGGCACTATCTCTCAAAGAAAGAGTTTCCGTCACCACTCTCACGATATGCCACGCGTGCACATGACATTCATACAGCACTTAAAGCGTGTAGAGATGAGTCGGGTGACCCCAAAAACTGCTACGCCATTCGAAGAAGCCTTCTTGACATCATCATTGACGACCGTGGGCTAAACGAGAATGGATGTGAACTGTTTTGTAACCCACTTAACTCACACCCTAGGATTCATTCGAGAAGATGTATCCCCTCAGACCAGATGAGAGCAGCCCTTCGGCCCTTTTGTGCAAATGGCAGAATTGGCTTCGATGGACTTGCATATGATGCCTATGTCGACCCTATCACCAATATGGGTAGGAATGTTTATGGGAACCCCCCGTTTGACGGGAAGGAAAGATTCTCAAACTCAGCGGTTATGGCTACCTTAGAACTCGGCCATCGTGCAGCAAACACTGTGCCAGGATTTCGAGGCATCTGGATCCTCCCACTCTCTCCAAAAAATCAAGAAAAGTGGATTGCTAAAGGATTTAAGATGGTATTTAGATTTCCTCACAACACCATTCCTTTCATTCCACACGGCTACTGGACGGGGGATGACCCATATGTTCTCCCGGGTGGAGGATGTTACAAAGATGATTTCTCAGATGTCTGCATTATTGCCATTGATAGCCCTCCGAGCCAAGACTTTCCTGCTCATGACTGGAGTGGGACGCAGAAAAAGATTGCAAGGTGGTACATCAATGTCCTTCCTGAGAAGAAGATCACTGACAGAAGACTGAACTGCACCGGAGTTGACCCCGAGATCTGGCAGGAAGTCCTGGGTGAAAGGAAACTTGTCATCCCCGACAGCCTCTGCCCGTGGCCCCTCTCGCAGGAGAGCCGCCAGAGTGCCCACCCAACAGAATACTACGGAGGACACTGTGACACGTCCTACACGAACAAGGACAACAAACCATTTGCAGGGACTGTAACGTGGCCCAAAGAACTTACATTGATGGGATACCTTCCGAAGCACTTTGGACAGATTCTTAGCACCATAGGGGTTCACCAGAGAAGACTGAAGCCTCTCCTCAAGAAGCTTTCCAGGCTGTGCAGATACCACACCCGCATTAGACGTGACGCCTTCCTTAATGGTCATGCTAGGGTCGAGATCCATGACCCTTTCAGAACCACTCTTAGCCGAATTACGGGTATCACTGAAGAAGAAGCTGTTGAAAGAGCAAAACATGTTTTTCCCCTGACCTCCCTTGAATGACTATCATTTCCACCCTTTCTCTTCTCTTCATTCAGGTGAACACTTTGTAACACTCCCCCTCTTGGGTGGGGGTCCCCCTCCTACCTTAGCCCCTCCACCCCCACACTCACTCCCTCCGCCCCCGCCTTCCCGACCCTCCACCACCGCCCTTCCTCCGCCTCGCTTCCGCCCTCTTTTTCCACCACAGATGCAGCCTCGCTCCACTTCCACCTCCTCTGCTGCTTCTCCGCCGGCACGACCTTTTTAGCGCTCTGCGTAGTTTTGCCATGCCGCGGTTTCCTAGGTTGATCCGACCTAGATGAGCCCTTTGGGGCGCGCTATGAGAATGATTTCAGCTCCCTCTGTTCTACAGTTGCCTGCTTGCAGGATTACAGCGGACTCATGACATTGTCATTATTCTCAGCGTAAATGTTATATTATTTTTGAGAACTTAGACTGTAGGCCACTGTAAACAGGCCCCAAAATCAGCATCGATATCCAGGTGAGGTGTTGAACACCATATATGCATCGCATAGCCATGCAAGTACGTCGGATATATGCCAACATTGATATATATCACTTTATAGATCACACAGTTCGAAAAATTGCGGAAGTTATGGTCGTTTGGGTTTGGGGTTTTCTATGGAGGAACTCATGTGATAATGCTCTCCCCCGCTCCTGACATGCTTCGCCTTATGTCGGGCATGTATGATACGTGTTAACCATGGATCTAGCCCTTCGCAAGGAAGGACAATGAACTATAGGCATATTTCGAATTTTAGAAGCTTTTACGCACATGCTATAATGAGTTATGAGTGCACTATTCACATGTGTATCCAAGGAAACCGCCCGCGCAAGCAAGTGAAAATCACGAAAATACCATATTTTGCATGAGTCGCTCGCGCCGACATTACGTGTGTGGCTAAAACGGCATCCTAGTGGCCATCAACATTACAAACCTTTAGAATAGATCTCAAAGTAAAAGGGTAGTGGTTTATACGACCTCTTGAGGCCAACAAGCATGTCTAGCGAGGTGTTTCGTCGTCGGTACTCAAGAGAGTACCGAAACAAATAAATTATTTCCAGTTCGCACTTCAAATAAGGGCGGCTAAACTCAACAATGACATGTAGTCGTGTTTGGACAAATTCAAAAGGGTCTTGAATGAATTTTCAGAGATGTCAATTGACCCTTATAGTCGAGTCTAATGGCCATTCAACATATTTTCCTTCGGCACTCAAGAGAGTACTCAACCGCCGGGTAATAGCCACATGGCTGCATGGCTGAGAGCTACACGGTCGAGGTACAGCCCCTGCAGCCCGGTTAGGTGCCCCATGGCTGCATGGTCGATGGCTGCAGAGATTAGGTGCAGCCCCCGCTGCCCGGCATGCATGGCGGAAGCGCAGGCCCCACAGCCCGGCGAGGTGCCCCATAGCTGCATGGCTGAGGGCTACACGGCCGAGGCACAGCCCCCGCACGCCCGCAGCCCGGCGAGGTGCCCCATGGCTGCATGGAAGTGCAGCTCCCGCTACTCGGCATGGCTGAAGCGCAGGCTCCGCAGCCCGGCGAGGTGCACCATGGCTGCATGGCTGATGGCTGTATGGCTGAGGCACAGCCCCAGCAGCCCGGCGAGGTGCCCCATGACCGCATGGCTGATGGCTGTATGGCTGAGGTGCAGCCCCAGCAGCCCGGCGAGGTGCCCCTATGCCTGAATATCTGATGAGTGCAGGGTTGAGGTGCAGCCCCCTGCAGCCCGGCATGTCCGAGGAGCAGCCCCCGCAGCTCGACGCAATACCCCATGGCTGCATGGCTGATGGCTGCATGGCTGAGGCGCAGCTCCCGCAGCCCAAAACGCATTTGGCAGCCAGTTCCAAAGCGGGGAGGGAATAGTCACACGGGTACGATGCAATCGCAGCGCGAGTAGGCTGTCCCAGCAGCAGCGCTCAGCCGCGGCCCACGGCGCTGCAAGCAGGGTATATTGCTTACCGTGACGGGCCGGCCCGGGGCGCGTAGTTCACCACTCCAGGCCGCATGCGGGGCGACGGAATATATGGGCGCGGGCAGTGACGTTTAACATGAAAATAACAAAAAAAATATGCAAAATTATGCGATGTTTGCAATATCACCATACTTAGAATTAAAATTTTGCGCCTGCGGCGTGCACTTTTGGAGACTGGCCGGATTGGCCGAAAGCGGCCCAGTGGATTTGCGGTTGCGGCCCGTAAAAGAAGAAAATTAGCAATACACACTGGCTGCAAAAGCGTGTCGCCCCAGCAGCCGCGCGCAGCCACAACCACAACGCTGCAAGCGTGATGTCCCAGCAGCAGCGCAGATGCACAGTTCTACCATGGCAACCACTGCAGTAGCGACAGCGGCGTCAATATAGGCAGCGTCAGCAGCGACAATAGTGGCGGTAGTGGCAACCCGGCTGCCCAACACGCACTCAGTGCGACCGCTGCCCCGGCAGTCCAACACAAACGCAGTGCGACTGCTGCCCAGCCGGCAGACCAACGCACACCCGGAGCGAGTGCCGCTTTGGGCCGGGTGGCCCAGCCCCTACAGCCCGGCGAGGCGGCGCTACAGGTTGACGTAGGGTCCAGTAGCTGCACGATGGTTGAGGAACTGACGTGGACGTACGAAGACCTCCTCTACCCAAATGGCAGGTGGTACCCCATGGACACGGCGCAAGGGCGAGACTGCCCCAGCAGCAGCAGCAACCGCGCAGAGCTTCTCCCGCAGCCCACGGCATAGAACATTATTTGTGGGTTGGAGGAGTGCGCGATGCATATACTCACAAGATACCTAGTATTAATATACACATATGTACTCATCCTGAGTTTGATTTGTAACCATTCTTTATACGTGTCTTTGCAATCCACCTCTGCTCCTTATGATTTGGAACCGGACCAAATTACCTTACCTTACCTTACTTAATCAGCAGCAAAACGCGAATCCCAACGGGCGACACAGACGAACTTCCGATCTCACGATCGCCAGACGCTAACGATGACAGTGTCACTGCAGTCGTGTACATTTACCGCGACGCTACCCACGCGTCATCGCATGGCATGTTGATGTTGGGACGCAAAAAGCGAAGCACTCTCGCGCACATGATCCTACGGTCAGATGGCCTAGTGGAGATCTCTTTTTTAGATCGATCCGCCATTCTTTATACGTGTCTTTGCAATCCTATACTATATGCTTGAACTTTTGTACTTTTCCATTTGAGTCCATTGGGGCTAGATATAAGCCCACCGTGCAGCAGCACAATAAATACGCATTCCCCACATACAGTATGTGGTGTGTCATGGAGAATTAGTTTATTAAAACTTTTATATTTGATCCTATTATATCTCTTTGGGAATTAATTCACTTTTATTTTGCTTTTCGGACACACCGATTCGCGTTTAGAAAGACAATAACTGAAACGTGTAGGAAAATGTGATGATCATTATTAGTTGTAGAATATATAAAAGATCCGCAGTAGTCTCGTCGACACGCGGCGCGTTGTACTTTGCAGCGAGCTCATGAAGAAGATCGCGGTCTTCAGGGTCGTGGAACTCAAAGGCGGTGTCCACGGCTATGATACCAGCTTCCCTAAGGAACTGACTGTCATAGCCTGGCACACATTCCGTTATATCCGTCTATGGTATCCTCAAACCCTTCTCCACAAACCGCATCGGATCCCGGCTACAGTATTTTTAACGTATGCCTCTGGGAATGAAGGTCGCGCAGGCTTGACTCACTGATCAGGATGTTTTGGAAACCCGACTGGCAGTTTTGGACGGCCTTGACAGTCGAATTGTCGCGAAAACCCATTAATGAACGAATTTCCCGCTGAATTTCCGAGAAGTTTCCGTATCGCGTTCGCGCTCAAACAACGCTCAAACCCAGCGCATAACTATGGCGAAAAATCGCACGTTAGGGCACAGGCAGGGCAAACCAGTGCGAGAGCTCAGCGTTTGCGCAACGAGGCAGCCAAGCAGCCGCGTCTACATCGTAAAAAAAAATAGTATCATCGTAGCAATTTCCATTAAATCCGATGTGGCATACATGTAACATCCGCGTGAACCTGGCCGACACTGGGGCCTCGGGTGTGCTTCGCTCGCTGACTTACTTGACACCTTCTTTTTCGACGAAAATAACCTAATCGGTTGATACCGATGCGCAACTTTTGACCCATGAACTAGTATAGTCGAATGCCCGTCATCGGATATTTCTGAGTGTTCGATTGGAGAAGATCTAGATTCGCCACTTCCGATTCGACTGACAGCCTGTCATGATGAGAATGGTTCACGCTACCCGACGTCACGCAGAGAAGATCTAGATTCGCCACTTCCGATTCGACTGACAGCCTGTCATGATGAGAATGGTTCACGCTACCCGACGTCACGCAACGCAAGATTGCTAGATTTACGATCGGATAGTAATCCAATTCGATACGACAAGTATATTCCAATGTAGGCGACATTCGAGGATATACCAGTGTACCTGCAATGCATGCTAGTTGTGTAGGTGAAAACAATTATATCGAACTTCATCGTATTTTTTCACTTTTATACACCCACCTAGAGCATACATCATTGAAGTTGTTTTCTTATTCGACATTATTGCCCAACGGTTTTCGCTTGCTTTATACTCCCACTTAACTGCAGCCTACATATCTTCCTCCGTTGCGAGTGGTCAACAGACGGTTGTGTATAATAATCTACCCACGACTGAGGACTACATTCGCAAATATGCAATCGTTAAAGGGCAATATTGCCGAACGTAGGTCACTATCGTGGTCATAGCCGTATTCATACCAAACCTCGGTTCGCACTTACACCGATTGAGCAATCACTTCGTCTTGCATTTCTCTATAATACTCACAGGTGAGGTGCCTCTCTGTCTCAACGTACATCAACGATGCGGCGTCCTTGCGTACACCAAGCTTAGTAGTGCTGTAGCAAATAGCAATGAAATATATGAAATCTTTCATTGTAATCACGCATTGGCGTGAAATGAGTAAACTTGTACATGCATGGGTATTACTGTCACATATTGGATACCATTCAATCAAACATATGCACATGTGTGCAATGCTATGCTGCCCCAGTCCTCAGTTGGACCACGCAAGTGCTTGAAGTGCTTCCGCGTGTGTCTGCGCATCGCCGGATGCAAGGACCTCCCCAGCCAAACTTGATGTACATTCCCTGAAAAACATTACACCCCCACAATTTACCCAGCACCAGCGGTTCCTCCTCCCACAATTCAAGCTGCTCAAGAATGTCAATCTGCCATCACCATCAACACGCATGTCTATAGCCTCTATTTATCTATAGCCTGCACCGCATCCGGAACCATTAGCGCACATACGGTCCGCAATCATCCACTCCTTTATCCTCATCCTAACCATTAGCGTACATATTCCCACATATTTTTGGCGATCGCTACAGCCTACACCTGATGTAGAACCATTGGCATTATACATGTTGTCGACAAGAATCAGAAGCCTAGATCTCCGACGCAGATATGTTGCCAGCAGCACAGTCCAAATATGTGTCAGAGACAAGTCGCATCTGAATTCGCCTAAACAAATGGAACTGAGACCCTCGCCCCTCCACTAGGGCGTGCAGCAATGCTGTGAGTGGTCGATGCCTTGGGCGGGATCACACTGTTGGGTGAGGATAGTAGTGTTAAGCTTCAGTGGATTGCCTTGCCAGTCAGTCATCACACCCCCAGCACCTTGGACTACAGGCACTAGCGCCATGTAGTCATACCTGGAATTGCAGCAGGCCCATAGCACCACCTTCCATCATGGCTCCCATATCAGCAGCCGCGACTGTCTCATGGGATACAGGAATGGACGGTGCTGCTGATGTCCCCTGATCTGGCGATCCTCGACCAGTGCAGTGTCCAACCGGAAGTAAGGCACACCGTCCTTACAAGAAAACTGCATGCACATGGAACGAAGCTTGGATGAGGTCCAGAGTTGCAGGCCTCTGTGGGATACAGGAATGGACATACGGTTTCATATCGGCTTCAGCTACCACGTCGCAGAATCCGGAAGACAAAAGTCCATAGGCGTAGCAGTCACAGCCGTAGAGCGGGATCCTGACCTGAAAACCCGGTCCCTTCGGTCAGACTTACAGAGTGTACTCATTCTCCCCACTCTCGCCCCCCCCCAAAACAAACCCGCTGCCCGCCCGTCGAAGCCTACATGGCACTTTTGCATGCGGTAAGTGCAGCCGACTCATCGCAGGCCATTTTACATGATCCCGACACATCATGCTGCTGGCTCTTTGGTGGCTATTCGATGCGATGGCTCTCACACAGGCTGTGGGCTCAGCTGCCCTCGCCCTCGTTGAAGACGGGCTGCACCTGTTCTGCAAGACGTTGGTACGCCTCCAGGCTGTCTCCTGTAAGAGGCATATCGGCGAAATCATTCAGATCATCTCAAGCCTGATGGAAGATGCTGCTCCCAAGGCCTTACCAGCTCATTTGTAGAACGGCAAGGGTTCTTTTTTAAAACAACTTCGAACCAACATCAGCTCCCTTTCGGGCATACGACAATCCCGCAAATCAAGCCCGCTGTTTCCGTAGATGTTTGCACCTGATTGCTGCTATCGCTTTTCAACCGCTGAGCATGCTTGCACTATGACAAACAGGGCAGCAACATGATACGCGATACGGGTCACAGTAGTTAAGAGCATGCGAGGCACTTATGGGAGTCAGCACCTGAGAACATGAGCGGTGTAGTGGAGTACATGTATGCGTTCGTCAGGCTCCCACAGGTTCTTGTGCTGATTTCTTTGTCTAACCCAGGATCAAATCAACCCAAGGCACAACTACGAGCCTCGGTGACTGCACACGCTGACACTATTCAGGAATCTTTATCCGTGCTGGCACGCAGATCGCTCGCAGGACTGAGCAGCAACAATAGAGAAGCCTCGGGCACAATACTTTGTTGTCTGTTTGGAACCGCCGATCACTGCAACACGGCATATGATAAGCAGGACTTGAAAATCGGTGTTGCACTGACCAGTGTACTGCTTTCAAGTGTGCAGACTCGTCGCATGTCGCAGTACCAACGATATCTGAAGCAGCTCAAAGATACCCATGCAACCCTACGGGGAGGAAGGTGGCCCACAGCTCTTTCTGGAAAGTCCCGCCTGCAGGGGACTGTTACACGGCCCCCTAGTAAGAAAGGTGCTCGGAAGTTAGGGATACATGAGAACACAAGGGGCCCGTACTGTTAAGCGTTGTAACTCGTCCAGCTGCACCGACCCATCTCTCCTGCATGCAAAAGAGAGAATCATACACCATGGTAAGGGCTCTTAGAGAATCCAACTTATAAAGCACCATCCACAAAAAGTCTGTTCTACGTGAGCAAGAAACTATACGACTATATCAGATGTGAAGATCGGTCAAGGGATTCTACAGCAGGGACCCCTACCTTGGTGATGGGCTGGTCGATGACCCCGAGCACCTGGATAAACGGAGAGAGCACAGCAGTCGTTTTGTGGGTGAGATTCTACGTGGCTATCTACAATAAATATAGCATTTATGTAGATCGTGAAGAGGCAGATTCGAGAAAAAGGAGCGAAACACAATTGCAGGGGATAGTGGAGCAATTGCGGGGGGCAGCCCTCCTAGCCCTCCCTACGCCCCCATATCGCCCGCGGGAGACGAAACACAATTGCGGGGGAGAGTGGAGCAATTGCGGGGGGCAGCCCTCCCAACCACCCCTAGGCCCCCATACCGCCCACGGGAGACGAAACGCAATTGCGGGGGGGAGTGGAGCAATTGCGTGTTTTGTTCTATCTATTCCTCGCCCTTGCGAGTGGACGTAGTTCAGTCGTCGAAGGCTGTAGAGCGTAAAGTTGTAGCAGCTGTCGTTTGGGAAGTAGCTCTGGATTTGGCCAAAACCCTAATTTGGGTTCTCACTCTGGGTAGACTTTCCCTACCAGTTGAAGCTTGCGCTATGTAAGCTTATGCTATTGATAACGTGTTCCAATTTGTGCGCGTCCACAGCTAGCCATGAGAAAATCAACACTGAACTTGGAACTACACAAGGCCTCGCTCTCCTGGCGAATGCCTGAAAAGGAGCTTAACCCACACAGGTAGAGTCGATGGTAGTGACACCAGAATTAAGTAATGAATACTAGGTTGGCCATGAAAGCCAGGATGCCAGGATAGTGGGAATGTTAACTCACCGGAGATCCTTCTTCGACGAAAGCCACAAGGGTGCCAAATACCGGCTTCCCTATTCCAAGTAGCCCACTACGTCAGACTGCTGGTTTCGCATTTTTTCAACAGCTTCCGAACTATCAAAGTAGGGCAGCATCGATGACGAAGTTTCCGCAAACTTCACTAACTTGAAGAGCGTGCTTCTTAAACGGAAATTCGGAAGGCGCATGCCAAACGACTATCATCTGCAAGGGCAGTTATCTCTGAACGTAGCATGACGTTTCGGCACTCTATAGCAAAAAATAATTTACCTGTAATGAAGCTTTTGGTACCGTCGATCGGGTCGAGGACCTGCAGAACCGTGCGTCCCACATCATCGGGATGAGGTGCATTCGAAAACCGTCAGCGGAGAAGTTACGCAGGCGGGTTTTGTGCTCTTAATCGCAAAAATCATTCCCCTGGCAATAACGGCAGCTCAAATACGCGTCTTTGAGCATACGACCCGATGGACCCAGTGCGCCATAAAAACGGCACAGCTCGTTCACACAAATTCAAAAGGAGAAACCTAAAAATAGCCAAGGGCATGAAATATGCATAGAAAATCTTTCAATCACTTGGACATGCTTTAGAATAGTGCATAACCTCGGAATTTTGACCAGTGTGAATATTTACCGGATCAATTGCAGGGCCTACGATAACTTTCCTTGCAAATAAATGGAACCTACCCAAACACTTTCCGAGTCTCGCAGATCTAGTCCGAACTCCTCGCCATACACGCTGTGAGTCGGGAAGCGCTTGTTGATAACACTCCGCATGGCCTCCTCAGCTGCCCGATCTGCTATTGTTACTGGACTCGCGTCGGATTTGCTCTCGACATCAAGCGGCTTCCTAGAAAATTGTACACAAGCTTTAAAGGTGTCAGGCACGCAAGGTAACAGCCTCGCACGCCACTTCTGTAAGTAATGCATATGTTTATTTAACGTAGTGCAGGACTCGCTCGACTTCAAGCGGAGATGGCGCTGGAGTTCTAGTCTGCAGTGTGCGAAGAGTTGGGAAATAAAACTAACTATTCGTACAACGTTGCCAGGCTTGTACAGCTCTCCATAAAAGGCAAAATCCCTTGCAGCTGTTCAGGCCGATCATTCGAGCTGGCTCTAGGAATTCGGCGCTATTCGCGAAACGAAACGCTTATGATCACTGAAACGGGGTACTTTCACATGTCCTCGGAAATTCGCTGCTGGCTTCTGTAGCGAATCGAAGACTTCCCGCCCGTTAAATCGAGCAACGTCAATCAAAGCTGCCACACAAACACGACGTTTGTCTCTTTGAACTGTACGAAAGTTAAACCCCCGCTTCTTGCGAGAGTGCTAGTGGATGTCGGGCAATCACAATAAAAGGTTCTTACCGGAAATATTGGGAAGTTATCTTTCCAGCAGTGTCAGCAAGATCATGCGCAAGGTCTACATATTCTTGAGGACAACTGGAAGCGCTGGTTGTCCGAGTTTTCTTTGGCGTTGCTCCAATCTTTTTAGCATTTAAATTCCGGAACTTGCTTCTGCTTGCCGCTAATATTCCGTTAAAACTAAGTTGAGCCACGCTCGGAGACATTTTGATTGTCGGCACAGGGGAATCCAATTCACCTAAATGCACCACTCACTGCTGAACTGTCGTGTGTTGTGCGAGTCCATCTAAAGAATTGGCTTTCGTTTCACGTTTCCGTTTGGGCCCAAAACGATAAGCGAAGCGGAAGGTGACGCGTAGACAAGAAGAAGCAGTCTCAGAGCCCTAGGGGTGACGTTGACGATGACGCTGACGTGACTCAAATTAATTACCCCGGGGAGCCAAATCGCCCCCGGCTACCATACAGGGTCAAGGGCAGTCCCTATCCTAAAAGTTCCCCCGCTAGCACATACAGTACTGTACGCATGGAGAATCCGACTAATCTAACTCTACAACAGCCGCCATGACAACCAATCCTCTCCCACTGGTCGAGACTAACTACTGCGTCAAATCGGTAACCTCCGCGCTCATAATGGTCGGCATCCCATGCTCCCACGCCCCTTGTCAGGGTTATGACCGATGACATATGTGTCATACATGTCATACGTGTCATACATGTCATACCATGTCATGTCATGTCACATATTATTATGACAGTCGACAGTATGGTCGATCATGACTGTACAGGTCGAGTCGCGTCATACATTTATGACAGTCGACAGTATGGTCGATCATGACATGTACAGTCATCGTCGACCGTACTGACGACTGTCATAAATGTATGACGCGACTCGACCTGTACAGTCATGATCGACCATACTGTCGACTGTCATAATAATATATGACATGACCGACTGTCATAATAATATATGACATGACATGACATGGTATGACATGTATGACAGGTATGACACGTATGACATGTATGACACATATGTCATCGGTCATAACCCTGACAGATCTCCCCTCTTAAGAGAGTTGTGACCTCACAACGGGCATACCTTTTGTATATGTCTTTGATGTCTTTGTTGTTGTCGCTTCTTGCTGGTACCAGTCTTCTTACACCGATTTGAGGCGTCCCTCGTGGTGTTTTTAGGTTATTGGGGGGAACTGAGTCCACTTTAGTCCCTCACCTTACAGTTCTTAGGATGTAGCCCACCTTTCTGGAAATCGTATCGTATTTCAGAGTGACGTTTCAAGGTTCAATGAATTGCGTTTCGTGATGCAGATTGACGCTGGATTACTGATTGATCCATACGTATCGTGCGTCAGAGTGACGATTCAAAGCATCCGAAGTATACGTTACGGATTATTTGCGCTAGCCGTCGTCGCTTTAGCGAACGATGATCCCACGATTTAACGATTTATAATCGCACGATTCTCGGCCTTATATATATGACTGATCGACGAAAACCCTTGGGTACATGTTTCCACAGTTATATATAGTGCACCCAACCCTTCCTCCCCTCCTGAAGCTACTATGGAGGTTCACAGGCGGCAATGGGGAGCCCGATTTTGGGGGCTTATTTTAATGCAAACGGAGTGGCCCTGCTTAACGGGATTGGACTTATAATCCTTTACCCGGTCTGCTCAACTCCTCAATATTTGGTCCGGTACGCGCGCTTTGACGAACATCTATCGCGATGAGTGAGAATGGATTCGTCACGTACTAATGTGAAATTTCTTTAGTCATGTTTGTCAAGCACAACTTAGGATCACAACTCCGTCTACCTCAGTCGATATCTCCGGTAGCTCGGATGACTGGCCAAGAATCCGATGACAAACCACGGTTTTGGCAAAGGTAGCATTTAGCAGTTTTTCACAGATATTGGTACCCGCATATGCGTATCTGTGTAAGGGTATGATTTGTACAAGGCTCACTACGCCTTAGCAAGGAAGGATCAATTCCTGCTCCTGTCATATCAATTTGATGCAGGGTATAAACATGTTAGGGATATAACCCCGCAGTTCTCGGGTTGCAGCCCATTGCACCGAAGGTGCATTGCAGTCTTTGGGATGCAGCCCTGCAGTTCTTGGGATGCAGCCCTGATATATATATATATATGTGACCGATGGACGAAAACCTCTTGGGTACATGTTTCCACGGCCTGATTATTATTAGGTCGGCAATTTATTGGCAAAAGTCATCAGCTATCAGCTTTTGACTCAGAAGCCACAATGTTATAGAAGCTGCGACCTATTGTGATCATATGCGGCAGTTATGTCTTTAGCATACGTAGACAATATGATTATGTGGAACTTATAATCCCACTTAAGTTGCATCATGATAAATTTATCCAGGTGTTAACAAATGTTCAGGATTTGATAAGGGGTTGACGCCCCACAAGCCAAAGGTCACTGCTCATAAGGCTCGCCTCAAGTGTGCGGCTTTGAGGATTAGCGTCCTGGCGAGGCACAGTCATGATGCTTCCTAGTACATAATGGAGCTGGAAATGAGAATGCTCAAGATATCCGAAGACAGGAAGGCTTTCAGTTGGCCAGAGTTACTGTCAAGATGCTTAACCTTGATGGAATGGCATTCGGATACAAAGTGTGCAACCATGCATGTGACTTATGCATTGGTGCATGACTTTGATGAATTGTCTCTTGTCATGAATCTGGAAGGAATGACGGGCAAATAGCTAGAGTGGCGGATTTACTCACTCGGCTTTGCTGTTTATGGAATTCGATGCCTGATGGCACAACTGGCAATCCTTTGCTCAGATGCTTTCCTTAAGACATTGGCAACAACTTGTGTGCCAGCTTCTCAAGATTTGGGGAGAAACCATGGATCGACAATTCATCAATCAAAACACATGTATCAAGGTTGATTCATCAAATCCTTCAACTCTTGAATTTCGACAATCAGCATCTCAGGCTGTTGACGTCAAAGTGATGGTCGTAAGCTTACAATATAGCTTATTCACATTTGAAAACCATCGTTCTCCTATGTCAGTGCCCTTCATAATATATGATAGAGCCGGAGAAATATGCATCTATGATTTCTTCATAATGAACTTCATGTGTCAATAAGTCAAATAAGACTTCATTTGATGTTTCAATCGGCATGATGTACCGTGTCATCAACTTTATAGCTGCTATACACAGATGCTGGAATTTTTCATAAGATTTTTAATTTTCCAAGCAAAATCACAATGATGTAAATCAATATGTGGCAGCTGTATGAAAATGAATGAATCTATACTCTTCCTCCCCTCGCAAAAGAGATATATTAAACCAATCAGATGGTGATGGAGGATGTTATTCAATCATTATGTTGTGTGAAAAATGGTTTGATAGAGAATCAGACTGAGATTACTCATTGAATGCTTTAGAGGTAACAATGTCAATCTGAACATTGATTCTCTCTACGTCATATTGGCAATATGCCTGACGTTTTTGAATGTGGCAAATGCCAGATGATGTCAAATGCAGTCGTTGGGTTGCAGCCCACATACATTTGTCAATTCCCCTACATTCTGGGAAAATCAGAAGACGTCTAGAAGACGTCTTCTGAACGTCTTATAGACGTCTTCGTAGAAATGATGTCTTCTGGTTTCCAGAAGACGTCTTCTGAGTGGAACGTCTTCTGGAAACCAGAAGACACTCTTCGGGGAAGACGTGCCGAAGATGTGCGGAATGTCTTCCGGATTTCGGAAGACATCTTCCCGGAAGACATGCAAAGGGCAGTCTTCCCGGAAGATACCCGGAAGATGTTCCGAATGTCTTCTGGGCCAGAATACATTCTGACATGTGTTATCGACACATATGTGATGATTATGCAATTTGGCCACATAGCTACTTCATACCACACGTACACTAGTCGCGTAATCACAGAAGACATTCAGAAGGCGCACGGAAGACATGCGGAAGACATTCCAGGTATCTTCCTAACAACTTCAGGGTTGTCATCATGCTCTGTTGCTATGATACATAATATACGGCTAAGTTAATTGATAGGTCTATCTACACATACATGTACGATTGCATCTATTCAACATACAGACCACTAAGTACGATGCCCGGCGTATTATCATGATCGCCTCTTGCGTCTTGCACCTTTCGGTCGTGAACCATCATCGTCGATGCACTCGAAAAAGTCAGCCTTTAAATCAAATACCACCGCCGTCTTCATCACAGGATGTTTCTTGATTACAACTTGGTGCTCAATTTGAGCCGCCAGGATGAATGGATCAGTAGTGTCCCAAGGTGTCTCGGGATCATCCGGGTCGTATGTGTACACCACCTTTGCGGTATTGTCCGGCCCGTACTTCGAGTTTAGCTTGGCAAACCGTTTTGTCGTCGCTTGGTTGAATTCAGGGAACCACTTTCCCTTCACAAGAATGTACTCTTTCGCGGCCAAGTCGACCTTGTAGATGCTATCTACCATGGCGTACCTGCGAGTTGGAGCCACAATACTCTATAGTAAGAATCCCCGAAGACGTCGAGAAGACACGCAGAAGACATTCGGTACATATTCTGCGCACATTCACCAAAACGTAATGCACGGACGCACCGGTCAGTCTCGATTTCCTCGGGCCTTTGATGTTTCTCCAGAGAAAAAGGCTCGGAAGTAACGTTGACAAGTTTTCTTCGTCTTGTCCTGAGCTGCCGTGCGATAGCAAACTCCTCGAACCACGACCGAGCCGGAAGATTGACACACGCGAGGAGGCCCTTCGACGAGTGCCGCTTCATTCTCCGTGAATGGTCTCCCCAGCCAGACCTTGGTTGGGGTCGCTACCGTGCATATGCAACGGCACATCCATCAGGCGAGACCCTCCGGCATGTGCGCCAATACGTCTCCGAACCATATGGTTTTCCCTGCGAATGTATACGTGCACAGTGTCAGGACATGTATTTACCAAAGACGTGTGGAAGATGCCTAGAAGATATATGAAACGTCTTCCAGGCACCTTATGGGTTTCATTTCTTACTTACCTCTTGCGGTAGGTGACGTAGTCGTCGAATTTTGCCTTCAACTTGCGGTATTGGGGCACGTTGCCATGCATCCACAGCTCCAGCGCTTTCGTTTCAGCGCGGGAGAGTACATGGCGCTTGCCTTGTGTTCCCAAAACCACGGTGTTCGGCGCCCTCAACGGTGCGGTGGTCAAGAACCGGAGCACGGGTGGCCGGGTGGGATTGGTGGTTGCCTCCCGCCGGCGACGAAGTACCAAGATTAACCCTCGCACCACATGTACCATCCGGTACCGCCCGAAGCCTTGCATAACACTCTGAACCGGATATGCATTGTTCTTCACCCACCTTCGAATCTTCCCGTTGAATGATTCGAACACGTACATCCATGTCCCCCGTATTGGACCATACATGAGGAGTTGGTCGGGGAAGTGGGAAAGCAAATGCGCGTTGATGACCAGCCGGTCAGGTGAGCCATCGCACTCGAGTGACTTGAAGAACTCATCCACCAGATTTTGAAGCTTAGGAACATCCTGCAAAATCACCAAATAAAAGGTAATTAAGGAAGACGTTTGGAATGTACTCGGAACGTATTCGGGATGTCTTCAAGATGTCTTCCGTACCTTACAGTCTACAAGCTCCGAAGTGAGCTCTCTCGTTATGACCGTCAACTGCCCGATCAAGTCTTCAAGCATGTTTTTCGAGTAGCCCTCGTCTCTATCCCAAGACGCTAGCACGCTCATGATGCCCGCTTGTAGCATTTTCAACGCCTTCGTGACACTTGAGCGTCTTCGGTCCGGTGTTCGTGCCGTTCGGACGCAACATCTTCTTATGGCCTTGCCCCCATTTGACCATTGTGATTTGTGATGACCATTTGTAATTAATTAGCAATAATCAAGATTGTTGCATTTGTTGAAATTGAAGGGAAAATGCGAAAGTGCAATTTTACATATGTCATTTTGCTCTACGTTAGATTTCCAAATTTTCAATCTCAGCTAATTTTGATCTACGTTAGTTTTCTGATTTCAGTTTTTGGAATGCTTGATTTCAGATTTTTTACATTTGTCATTTTGCTCTACGTTAGATTTCCGATTTTCAATTTTGGCTAATTTGGCTCTATGTTGGATGTCAGTTTTCAGTTTTTGGAATGCTCCATTTCAGACTTTTGCATTTGTCATTTTGCTCTATGTTAGATTTTCCAAATTTCAATTTTGGCTGATTTTGCTCTACGTTAGATTTCAGGTTTCAGTTTTTTGAATGCTTGATTTCAGATTTTACAAACCAATTTCAGATTTTTATATGTGTCATTTTGCTCCACATTAGATTTCCGATTTTCAGTTTTGGCTGATTTTGCTCTACGGTGGATTTCAGATTTCAGTTTTGGAATGCTTGATTTCAGATTCTGCTATTGTCATTTTGCTCTACGTTAGATTTACCGAAGTCCATGAGCCCGGAAGATGCGCAGAAGACGCTCGGAACGTCTTCGGAACGACTTCCGATGGAGCGTGCAGGCATACATCTTTCATGGAGATACGGGCATGCCGTGGCAACCGGTTCGCACCTTCGTGTTGGCATCTCCGGGGGAGGGTCCTCGGGCTCATGGACTTCGGTATAGGTCATGTCCACAACTTCATCCATCGGGGCCGGAGGTGAAGGTGAAAGCCTTTGCGGATTCATCCGCCTATCCCCATCACTCACAAGCTCCGGAGGACGATGATATGGTTCGCCCGATGCGATTGCATCCCGTATCTTCAACACCATTCCTTGGAGGTTGACGCCAATGGGAGGCTCAAGCAGCCACTTATGTTGTCGAAAGTGCACCGTGCCCGGATCATCGGCCAAGTCCAATGGATCGGAGAAAATGTCCTCCCACGTATGCTCCTTAAAGCCCGGTTCATGCAAGTCTGAAATTTCTTGCACATAGCCAAAAAACTCTTGAACCGAGAAAAGCACATTAGTAGGCTCGGCTAAGCCGAAAGGTGGCCGGTTGCTTTGACGCGGCACGCAAATACGAACCGCGTCCTCATGATCTTCAGCCCCGCGAAAACATTGTGATGGTGAATTCATAGAAGACACATGGAAGACGTCCGGAAGTTGCGCAGAAGATGCTCCACACATCTTCGGTTGTATGCATTCCAAACTGCATAAATGTGCATGATAGATGCATGTGGGTTATGGAGACAAGCAAGCACCTTGTTGCAAGGGAATGCTCATGAATGTAGACGGATTCCCCGAGCCATGCCGTCATCTCATGGTCCAGCTCGCGGGATGGCGACACCGTAGACAACCAATCGTGCACCGCTGCCATCTTCCCCTTCAAGACCTCCGGCTTGGATTGACGGAAGACCTCCGCCGCGGATTCGGGGGGGGGTTTAGTGAGCATCGCTCGTTTGAAGGACGACATTTTGGTCTTTGGGGGCGCTTCCCCCTTTTGGAGATGCGCGGCACGTTTACTTGCCATTCTATCTCCTATACAAAGGACACTTGGCCAAGGTAGTGCGGAGGGCATCCTGAAGACAAACACTCAGAAGACGTTCAGAAGTCACTCAGAAGACACGTGGAAGACATTTCCCGACATCTTCCGGACGTCTTCTTGACTGTGCTTGCGGAAGATACCCCAGATACCTTCTGTACATCTTCCGGACATCTTCGGGGAATATATGTCTTCCTGAACCCAGAAGAGGTGCGAAAGACGCGCGGAAGACGCGCGGAAGACACACAGAAGACACGCGGAAGACATTTTTTGACATCTTCCGGACGTCTTCTTGACTGTGTTTGCGGAAGATACCCCAGATATCTTCTGTACATCTTCCGGTTGTCTTAGAGATGTCTTTGAGGAAGACATGTCTTCTGGAAATCTGCAACTTGTAGAAGTTCCACCGAACGTCTTAACACCCCTCTTAGGGGCGTCTTCCTCATTTTTTTGACGATCTTCTACGCGTCTTCTAATGTCTACCTAGCGAGAGGGGTGTTAAGACGTTCGGTGGAACTTCTACAAGTTGCAGATTTCCAGAAGACATGTCTTCCTCAAAGACATCTCTGGAGGGTAACAAGATGCACAGAAGATATCTGGGGTGTCTTCCGTATGTCTTTTTGTTTTTTTTTTGAAAAAGCTTTAAAAATCGCGAAAAAACAAAAAAAACATATAAGGTGCACAATACTGGGCATAATTGTGTGGTGTAGGTAGAAGTGCAAAAAAACAAGTGGTTTGTTCGGGAGAGGGGCAAACGTACCAAGTTACTAAGTTAAAAGGGCCGACGAATTTGGTAGAAGAAACTGCTCTTGTTTTAGAGCACCATCCCTCCTAGCAACGGTCGAACAGTCGATCACGCGCGCAGTGAGTCGCGTGAGACGTGATGACTGCACGATACCGCGGATAGCAAACCCGGAAAATCTGCCAGCGCTGCGCTGCGCTGGTGTGGCGCTGGCGTGTGGTCGCGGTCGTGGTCAGGCGTCATCGTCAGCTAGCATTAGCATCGCATCGCATCGCATCGCATCGTCAGGCCCAGCGCAGCGCAGGGGAGTGAGCACGAGCACCGCACCGCACATCGACATGACCGTTCGAGTTTGAATTTTATTTAACGTTGAAGTGAAATTTGCATCTACCACTTTTACACCTGCATCCAACTCAATTCCACCGCAGCCTCGTTTTCCGCGGACTGCTGCTGGGTGAAGTGGTCCTTTTAAAATAGTTCGTCTAACAGAAAAACGTTGCACAACGCAATACTTCAATAGTGATTGCGGGTGCTTTTCGTGCCTTGGTTTTTTTACGCGCACTTCGGCGTGCTTAGCGTCTAATTGAGGTGTGAACGAGACATGTGTTCTCGCTCGTCCTTTGGACGAGATGATGTTGGTTCGATTTCCAACTCACACCACTAGGCCTTTTTGTTTTCCTTCGGTAATCTTGTATTTCGTCTCGTACTATTTTTGCGCTTTACTAACCTTTGGTTTTGCGTTGCGCTTTGTTTTTCAGATCGGCTGAAAATGACCTAGTCCAAAAGGTAAATTTTCAGCCCAACCTCAACACCACAAGTAAAGGTATTTGCTCTATCATCCCCTAGTGTCACACCTAAAAAATACTGCCTTTATGCGTTGTGTTTTTCCGCTTTACTAACCTTTGGTTTTGAGTTGCGCTTTGTTTTTCAGATTGGCTGAAAATGAGCAAGTGGGAAAAGCGCATTTTCAGCCCATCGCCCACAACTAGAAGAGTAAAGGTACTTACCTTACCCTTCCTAGGAATTTGTGCTTGTATTCATTGTGTGTTTTCACTCTACTAAGTGTTGGTATTTTGGTGTGCGTTGTTTTTCAGATCGGTTAAAAACGAGCGAGTGGAAAACCCATGTTTTTGCGTGGTCCAAGACCTATGCCATGTGTGCATGTTAGATGAACATCGTTTCTAGGTAATTAGACTAGTTGTTTAGAACATGAATGTGAAGTAGTTCTAGACACTTAGCTAGTTAGGATAATAATATGTGTGGCCCTCCTTATGATTAGGTTCTTGATTGAAAAGTAATATTGTTAAAGCAATTTTAGTCTCCAAAGCATCTTAGCCTTCCACACAAATAAATCATCTCTTGTCGTGTATCAAACATTGAGAATATGTTTGTTAAGGATGGCGAGAAGTGTATTATGCCATACATCTTGTTTGCACTCATCCTTCTTGCAAGCTTATTTAAAAATATTAAAAACATTCCTCGCGAATGCGTATACGAATGTTGAAATTTATTAGACATGCAGAAGGCATTCAGAAGATATCTTTTGAACGTCTTCCGCATGACTTCTGTACATCTTCTGATGTCTTCTGGAACCCAGAAGACGTCTTCTACGCGTCTTCTAATGTCTACCATCTTCTGAGTTTCAGAAGACATCCAGAAGATCTTCCGGGAAGATGTACAGAAGACGCCTAAAAGATATCAAGAAGACGTCTTCCGGGATCCAGAAGATATACAGAAGACGTCTAGAAGATAACTTCTGGACGTCTTCCCGGAAGATCTTCTGACCGTCTTCTGGAAACCAGAAGATGGTAGACATTAGAAGTCGCGCCGAAGACGTCTTCTGGGCGTCTTCTGGATGTCTTCTGGACCCAGAAGACGTTCCAGAAGACATTCAGAAGACGTTCAGAAGACATTCAGAAGACGCGTCTTCTGGTTTTCCCAGAATGTAGGGTTCAGGGTCACTATAGTGTGCCCAACTTAGACAATGTTCTGGAAAATGATTGTCATGATGAACAAGGAAATCAGTGATGGTACCGAAGTTAACTTTGGTATCGAAGCTAATGGAGAGTCAATCAAGAAGTGTCCGTAATGACAACAACTTACTACGAGTTGTATTTTCGTAGTTGATGGATGACTGACATGTCATTTATTATGAATAGAACATGGCATTGCCTAGTGATATGTGTATATTCTTCAGCACATGATCACTTATCTCAATGGTGCCCATTTTATTTTTGGGCAAACACTATTCAGAGACTTGTTATGATAAGAAGTATGAATGATGAATGTGTCATTTCAATCCGATAGAATTGTGACTTGTTGACGACTATAAAATTTTTGTCACTTTCCAGAATGAGGATGAACTGCGCTTGGAAACCAGCTGCAGATTGCGGTGGTCTGGCTTTTCCCAAGACTTCGTGGCCTAATGGTCGAGGCAACAAATTTCTAAACATTCCAGAATGAACTTTCAGAGAGTCACGATTCCTCAATGAAGCATGCGTGTCTTATTTGCCAGAATGATATGAACCACAAGTATGATGTCAATCTATATGTGGATGGTTTATACCATTATATGCTATTCCACAAATAAGATAGTGATGTCAGAATGAAAACTTTGGACAGTTGCAACTCAGTACATACCTGAGTGCATTAAAATTCACTTGTATGCTCAGAATCTGAATCTAATGTACTTTCTATATGCACAGGATAGAACATATTTTCGATGTGATTTTGGATTCAGGAACTAGAGTCAATGTAAAGCTTTTTTCCTATTTCAGAGGATGAAACCTTTATTCCCTTAGGTGCGATACCTTATCTTAAGGAATAGTCATTTCAATACAAGTTTCAATCGATTTTTTCAGATCTGTCTGTCACTTTTATGATGATCAGATTGGTCAACTTTACAGCATAACCACTTCCCCTCACTGAAGGAGATGACTCCCTTCATAGGGCGGTATATTGGCTGTTTCACATGACACATGGAAAACATGAGTAACTCTTGGAGAATTTCGGGGAAAACATCCTGAATTGGCTGTGCTTGGTTGTTCTATGCCCGAGAATGACCGAAGAGATTGCTTGCTATTTTTTTAGACATATAGCGTGGAGGCTGCTTAACAACGGTTGGGTCATAAGCTAAATAGCTGTGTCAGCTACAGTATGTCGAAGGCTGAATAGCCATGATTGCACAGATTCTGTCATACATTTATGACAGTCGTCAGTACGGTCGACGATGACTGTACATGTCGCCAGATGATTATGTCATATCATCAGGCATCCCTGTCATCGAGAGTTCGTATGATGAACTCGAAGATGGCAAAGCAAAGATACATCTTGGAAACAAACCAAGAATCATCTTTAGCTTTCAGCATGCGTGGAACTCGCATGTGCAGCATGAACGAACTAGTCGTTATTACCATGCTGGTCGTTCAACCTACGTCTCGGGTTCACAACCCAATGGCGGTACCATCTAAGATGATGGGTGACGTAGGTATAAAGTGAGGAAGCGTTGTGCTTCAGCAGATCTTCTACGGAGACTGCAACTCACAACCCGCTATACTGTTACACTTGTGTGTGTCGTTCAACAGCACAGTGTTTATTTGATATACTGTATAATATTTGTGGGCTCGCATATCAGCCCTAACA
>LGRX02027761.1:0-31241 GCA_001247695.2 Cymbomonas tetramitiformis | reverse complement strand
CAGGCTTATTCTACCTTTACCAAGTGTTCGTTACTAAGACAGCACTGAATACAGGAGCCATATTGGCCTAATTTGTTCTTTGAAAATTTGTTTGCGGACCCTTTAACTTGTAAAAGCACCACTTAGAGTTATCATATCACTGTCTTAAGTTGTCAACTACCCAATAAGGTAGGCATTTAAAAAGTGAGGGGGTTTCTACACTGCAACAAAAATGTTCGTATGCAGGGAGTGGCATATGTTCCTCCTGTTACTAGGCAAGATGCTTGAAGACAGGGGCCCCAACAGTGGAACTTGGTTGTCCGTCTCCAAGTAGGAGGTATGTTCCTCCCAAGTATTAGGCAAGATGCTTGACATCAGGCCCCAAATGCGGGAACTTGGTCAGTCCGTCCGCAGGTGGCGGCATATGTTCCTCCCTGCTGTTATTAGGCAAGATGCTTGAAGACAAGGGCCCCAACAAAGGGAACTTGGCTGTCCGTCTCAGGGGAGTGGCATATGCTCCCTCCTAAGTTACGCATGCTGGAAGACAGGCCCTAACAAAGGGAACTTGGTCAGTCCGTCCTGTGGGAGTGGCATATGTTCCGTTATTAGGCAAGATGCTTGAAGACAAGGGCCCCAACGTTGAACCTTAAGGTGGCTACATATGTGGGTCAGTCTGGGTTCTGCAGGGAGTGGCACATGCTCCTCCTGGCATTAGGCAAGATGCTTGAAGACAAGGGCCCCAACAAGTGGAACTTAATCTGTCTCAGGGAGTGGCATATGTTCCTCCTGTTACTAGGCAAGATGCTTGAAGACAAGGGCCCCAACAGTGGAACTTGGCTGTCCGTCTGCAGGGAGTGACATATGTTCCTCGTGTTTCAGGGCAAGATGCTTGAAAACAGGGGCCCCAGCAGTGGAACTTGGGTGTTCGTTACACCACATTATCAAGTTGGGCAAATGTTACACCACATTATCAAGCTAATGGCAAGTTACAAAAGTCCTAAGGCACATCTCGAAACACCTAAGCAACATGCAAGCTAAGCAAGCAAAGTTGGTCTACACTATGCCGAGGTCCTCAGCTTCCACCACGGCGTTCTCTCCGTAGTATGTCAGCAGCTCCACGGGGCCATCACGAGCGTCGATCGCCTTGGTGGTGTAGATGTAGACGAGACGGACGGGTCCAACCACCTCGGTGTAGTAAGCACAATTGGCCTCGTCTGGGAAGTCGGCTGTGTTCATGAAGCGAGCCTACACAAACCGAGTGGTTATTAGAAGCATGCATAACGAGTGCTTGGGAACATGAGCTGTACATGCTTGTAAATCTACAGAGGTAGTGCTGCCATTAACAAAGATACTCACCATGTTCCCAAGATCCGAGGAGTCGATGTACAAGTCTTGCTCCACCTTAGCGACGTAGGAGGAGGTGATTGCGGGGTACAGAGTGACCACACCGACGTACTCCATGACGAACTCCTCGGCCGCGAGGAGCATCGGCTCGACAAAGAGCACACAGAAGCCTTTCACGGGGTCGCGGACAACCTCAACACGATACTTCGGGCGACCTCGAAGACTGAGGTTGGGCACCCAGCCCTTGAGATAGAGTTTGTTCTTGCACTCGTTAAAGCAGTGAACTCCACCATGAACTTTGACAAGCCGCCATTGAGCGCTGTCGTACGCCGGAATGCGCAGCATAAGGAGCTCCTTCATACAATACTCTTCCTTCAGCCGATACATGAACCTGTTTAAACCGTTCAGGCAAGGAGCGCGAAGGCCATCCACGATCATCCCGAGGGCAAGGGCGACCACGTTCGGCTGTGTGAGCACGTTATGGCCCACCTCCCACTGTAAGGTGGCGACGTCGATGAACTGCTTGTCCCACCCTTCAGTTTCGGCCTTCGCCAGGAAGAACTCCAGGGTCTCGACCTTAACCGTGCCGCTCACAAGGCGGTACATGCTCTCGATCACAACGTCCTTGACACCAAGCGAATGCACGCAGCCAGTTGCCGCATGCTCTGGAGGAAGAGTGGGCGTTTCCTCGTCCGTGCTGTAAGGATCAGTGTCGCTTTCGACAGCAGGCTCGTGGTCACCAAGAGTCTCGGCCGAAGGCACAGGTTGAGGTATGGCAAAGGCAGGTTGCGCATTCTCGCTGCCTGCAGGCTGGTCGGCAGTAGCTTTGGCTTCGCTGCCAGTCTCAGTAGGGACAGGATCCTCCTCACCGTCGCTGGAGTAACACTCCTGAGTGAGGTCGATGCTCTCCCGCTCTCTGGTGTCTTGCGCATGCGTGGACGAGGCCGTCTCCTCGACCACTTCAGCAGCGAACCCCTGAAGATCAAAGTCCCAAAAGAGCTTGTGAAGGTCACTGTCGTCGAAGGAGAGTCCCGGGTTGTATGCTTGGAAGTCAGTGACCGGGTCGTTGTCGGGCAAAACGCCTCGCAGGGGCTGGAGCCACTCGAAAACAGACTTCAAAGGAGAAAAGTCGGACATGTTGGAAAGCGTTTGTCCGAGTTTTCAAGAGCTCACCTTTTAAGTTCAAGCTTCGTCCTCAAAGAGAGTATCTTTGCCGCCAGTCTGGAAAACGCGCATGATCTGCAAAATATCACGCCGACAGCCCGTCAGTGAGAGCACCTCGTTGATGCACAACAGGTTCAGCAAAAAAACGAAGTCCAAAAACAAAGAAAACGGAGTTCCGAAACTCTCGAACACCGTTCGAGCAAAATGCACGCGCCAGTTCGGAGTTAGAATACATGAAAACCGTGGTTATTTTTTTTTAAAGTAACTTTAGCTTGAATGATAACAGGTTATGAAAAATGAGTATAAACCACGTATAATTTTTTTAACGATAATTTTGTGACACACGTCTCAATTGCTGTGCAGCAAATCTTTTTTCGTGACAGATACGCGATACGCCCGTTATATCCGTAACGCACCACTCGCCACGTCACGGTTTCGATGCACAACCTTGCACCCAATAAAATCGACGTGGCATTGTAACATAAGGATCGAAAAGAAATCAACCGTCAGATCCTTTTAACTGTACTCGGGTCAGCCTGTGTCATCGGCTCGGGCACCGATAGCCGTCGATTATTATTTTTGAGTCGTGCGTGCGATTCAGCCATCGCACAAGGTTCATATCGATTCATACTTTCGATCGAAAGTTTAAATGCAGATCTGGCTTCGATGTTCATCACCTCCCCACCTTGGCTTAGTTACCTCAGCGTCCACCTTCGGACCCTGCGATCCCGGGTTCGAGCCCGGGGAAGCTATGCTGTTTCCGGAAAATTCGCTTTTTCTTACGATGGTGACCCTGCTAGCCTGAGCGCTCGTGGAAATCCCGGTGGATACTGATGTGATATCATCTGTGGGGATGTTCAACTCATCGCACGGTCTAAGGCTAGCACGGTCACCATCTCCCCCCTTTTTCGTGTGTCACACCTGATTCATACTTTCGATCGAAATAATTATACAGATCTGGTTTCGATGTTCATCACCTCCCCACCTTGGCTTAGTTACCTCAGCGTCCACCTTCGGACCCTGCGATCCCGGGTTCGAGCCCGGGGAAGCTATGCCGTCTCCGGAAAATTCGCTTTTTCTTACGATGGTGACCCTGCTAGCCTGAGCGCTCGTGGAAATCCCGGTGGATACTGATGTGATATCATCTGTGGGGATGTTCAACTCATCGCACGGTCTAAAGGCTAGCACGGTCACCATCTCCCCCCTTTTTCGTGTGTCACACCTGATTCATACTTTCGATCGAAATAACTATACAGATCTGGCTTCGATGTTCATCACCTCCCCACCTTGGCTTAGTTACCTCAGCGTCCACCTTCGGACCCTGCGATCCCGGGTTCGAGCCCGGGGAAGCTATGCCGTCTCCGGAAAATTCGCTTTTTCTTACGATGGTGACCCTGCTAGCCTGAGCGCTCGTGGAAATCCCGGTGGATACTGATGTGATATCATCTGTGGGGATGTTCAACTCATCGCACGGTCCTAAGGCTAGCACGGTCACCATCTCCCCCCTTTTTCGCATGTCACACCCGATTCCACGGTTTCGATCGAAATAAATATCCAAACCAGGTTTCGATGTTCATCACCTCCCCACCTTGGCTAAGTTACCTGAGCGTCTCCCTTCGAAGCCTGTGGTCCCCGGTTCGAGCCCGGATCTGACCTTAAGCGATTAATTTTACAGACAGTCGCTACTATTACCGAATTTTCGCCTAGTTCTTCCCGCATTTCGATTATTTAAGCGCAAAAGGGGACATTCTTATCATCGGACCACCAAGGTGGTCTAACGGTTCAGCGCCGGGGCGATGGTCGGTATGTCCTCCGACCGTACGGGTTCGATTCCCGCAACCGTTGTTGACCCTCGCTTCAGTTTCGAACCGTGCCCGCTCCTTGGTCCCCTCCGGCTGTCCGTCCCCCCGTCGTGTCTTATCGCCCAAGTCCGTCGCGTCGGAGTCGTGTCGAACGGGGGGGTGCGGGGTGTGCGCAGGTTGCTCAGGCTAGCAGGGTTCACCATGCCCGGAGACGAGCAGTCCGCGCGTAGATTCTAATCTGAAATGAGGGTCTTGAATTTTTTTTGCTTGGTCTTTCTTTTCTGTTGTGTATCGGAGATGTGTACCAGGTTTTTCTTATCAGTTGTGGGTCGGAGGGGGGTGGGGGGAAGGCAAACGGGGGTTCCCAGGTGCACCGCACACACTCGACGAGGATCTATGACACACACACCCCTACGAATTTGCACAGTTAATTCTCAACTCCGCAACAATACCTCACGCTCACTCCAACATACCCTTGTGTAGACTTAGCTACGAACACCTCGCACGGGTGAGATGACCCCGATATGCCCCCCGTGCTCATCGCTTTCTTAGCTACGAACACCTCGCACGGGTGAGATGACCCCGATATGCCCCCCGTGCTCATCGCTTTCTTAGCTACGAACACCTCGCACGGGTGAGATGACCCCGATATCCCCCCCAAATAAGAAAATCCGCCAATACAGTAATCACTCAGAAATAAGAAAACCCGCCAATAAGAAAGTAGCCAGCGTTTTTGATTCACAATATTTGGCACATAACACTCCTTACAAGTCATATGCGCAATCAATTAGTCGGGGGGTATTTATTTTGCTTTTAGTCGGCGAAAAATATTCACCTTAAGTATGGGGGGTTCCGAGACGGTTGTATTTATTTCGTTTCTTAAGTATGGGACGGAATTAAATCATTGTTGCAATTGATTGCGCATTTGACTTGTATGTAAAATTTCTATACAGATAAGAAATTGGCTAGGCTTACCGAAAAATCCTGTTTTCTCAAAATCGAGTGTCTACTGTAAGAGTCTCAGCCTAAAAAGGTCGTCTTGTTTATTCACGTACATCGTACGTGTCAAACAACCGCCCAGTCAACTATTCCTAAGGTGTTGATTTTTTGCTCTGTGAGCTCGAGTCCTCCGTCTTGTCAACGGCAGGTACGGCTTTTTCCTCGCCAACCAATTCATCATGGCCACGCTTTTTGCTCTCTCTGGCCTTGACAGTGGCTAAGGCGTTGGCATAGGCGCGGGTCACAATCGGGCCCTGGGATGGGATGAGGTCGGTCCACCACACTCCGTTGTCCACGAAATGTTTCAGGTTGAGATCTAGGCATACTGGAACAAGGTTGTACAGGTTAATGGCATTGAAGATACTTCGAAGCCGATCGGGCGAGTTAGATTGCGGCACGTCTTTGTAGGAAACAAAAAAACCGATGCACGAGTTACAAAACTCGGAATATCCCTTAGTATCCACGGAATGCTCGGCCCAAACTACGTCCAAAATCAAGGGCGGGGAAGCCAATACGGCGTCTCCAAACGCTGTCTTCACTTTCAGCAGAAACATAAATAACAAATATTCTGCAATCAAGCAACTCACCACAAACTTGTCCGATTTGCCTTTAAAACACGGATAATCCTGGCTTATGTACGCGAGAATAACTCGGTTACTCGCAAGCCGAGTGGCGAGAGATTGCACAGATTCGTGCATATACATATTTTCTGTCTGTTTAAACACCAAAAGCGGTTCACGGTACGTGCTAATTTCGTTGAAAGCCATGAGAGACATAGTTAGAAAAACTTGAAGGTAGTCTTGAGGGGAAAACTTGAAGGTACTCTTGAGAGGATTTGATAAAAGTGTTTTCAAAATGAGAGCGGGAGGCCTTTTGTACTGAAGGGATCGATGCCTGATGTATGGCCTCTCTCGATACCGAACTTGCCTAACTCGATATCGAGACCCCTATCATTCGATCCGACGGTTCTTGTGCGCGGGTGTTTCTCGGCCGTCGGATCGATTCGTGTGTTAGGAGTGAATATAATTATACAGGGATGTGTTTAAGGAAATGCTAGGTTAAGGGGCCAGTCAGGTTTGGGGCATTGTCCACGATATCTAACATGTAAGACTCCGTGCAGTATTTAAGAACGTTATGAAAATAAGGGAATGGCTGGGCTGGCACAAATAAAGTTCCTGTTTCCTTAAATATGCGGTCTAGCAGTATTTGACACTCCATGTGTAAGAACGTTATGAAAATAAGGGAATGGCTGGGCTGGCACAAAGTTCCTGTTTCCTTAAATATGCGGTCTAGCTGTATTTAACACTCCATATGTAAGATCTTTATACAATTAAAAAATTTGCTAGGCTTACCCAAAATTCTTGTTTTCACTGTAACGTATCATATCCTCGCTGTATCAAATGCCAAGGCAGGTCTACGAATCCTACGCTGCGGCTCCCAAGGGGCTCCTAAGCCAGGAGGTTTCAGAGGTCCTTGCGGTACAAGGCGTCGAACCGCTTCATCAAGGCGACTTTCAAGGGTCCCTCCGGCTCACTCTCCACGCGGCGCAGCATCCGCTGAGCGATGACGCGGGCCCAGTGTTGGTGGTGCTTGTCCTTGGAGACGAAATAGTCGCGGCCACCGTAGATGAGCCGGTGGCTGTTGAAGTTGGCCGGGCATTGCTTGACGTGCCGGTGGCAGTCTTTCTGGTTGTCGGTCTTCTCGAAGCAGAAGCCGCAGAAGTGTTCGCCGCATCCCGGATCGGACCGGCGAGCGTAACGGTGGGTCTCGTCCGCCTTGCAATGAACGGCCATGCAGCCGTTTATTTCGAAGGTGCCGATATTGCAGTGAGGGCACCTGTTGACGCTCAGATCGCCTTGCATGATCCTGTCGGCCTCTTGATCGATTATGAGCTGCGTCGCCTCATTGACCACGTCGACCGAACCGCTGGCTGCGATCTGGGTGACCTGTGCCACGTGGGTCTGCTGCAACTGCTGGCGCTCTAGATCGGCCCTTTGCCTCTCCTCCTCGGCGACGGCCTCCGCGGTGAGCTCGTTGGTGCGCTCGATCATCATGTCGCTGAACCGCTTTTGCAACGCCCTGGTGTTGAAAAACTTGCCGAAGACGGCGTCGGAGAAAATGTCGGGCTTGCGGTTGGTGACGCATCCGGGACAGGGCAGCCGTCTGTACCGCTCGTTGGCGCGCATGGTGTTGGTCACGTAGTTCTCGTAAGTCTGCTGACCGCACCCCTTGCAGAGGAAGTGGCCGTTCTTACACCTGTGCAACCAGCCGGGTCCGTTCTTCCTGACCGGGGGGTCGCCGGCGGATAGGTAGGCCGTGCTGGCTCTGCACACGGAGAACCTGCTGAGAAACATGAAGGTCTCCATACAGAGGATGCAGTCCACCCAGGCGATATCTTCCTCTGAGGGGAGGGTGACACCCCGGGAGGGGCCCGCCTGTTGCTCGACCGACGCGGGGGGTGGGTGGGGGAGTGGGCGAGGGGAGGGAGAAGGGACCCTCCTCCCGTCGGTCGAGTGCGTAGAGGTCGATAATGTCGGAGGGCTCAGTTTGTGGGAGGATCCTCCTCGTCGTCGGAGTCGGATCGGGCCAGTCGAAATCGTCGGCGGAGGCGGGCGGTGGGGGTGGGGGGGTGGATGAGGGGGTTGGGAAGGTGGGGTCGTGGATGGCTCCGGGGTTCGTGGGCCGAAGGGGCGGCTGAGGGGGAAGGAGGGGCTCCTCCTCGTCGTCGGAGTCGAAGATGGTGCGCGGGCGTCTTCGGCTGGGAGGTGTCCACTTGCGCGGGGGGAGGGGGGTCGGCTGAGGGGGTGGGAAGGTGGGGTCGTGGATGGCTCCGGGGTTCGTGGGCCGAAGGGGCGGCCGAGGGGAGGGAGGGAGGGCTCCTCCTCGTCGTCGGAGTCGAAGATGGCGCGCGGGCGTCTTCGGCGGGAGGTGTCCACTTGCGCGGGGAGGGGTCGGTCTCGGGGGTGGGAAGGCGGGATCGTGGATGGGGTGGATGAGGAGGAGGGGGTCAGGGGCCGGTCGGTAGTTTTCGACAGTCTCCAGCTAGCGTAGGGGAACGGAGGCGGGGTTGGGGGTCGAGCGCACACGGTCCAGGTGAGCGGCGCGTTGCTGACGCGGTACGTGCCCAGGAAGGACTTGTGCACGATGATTTTGTCGGCCCGGCGGACGGAAACGACATCCCCCTCTTTCAGACGGCGAGCATCCTTGGCGACCATCCGGTCGTTGTTGACGAAGGTGCCGTTGGCGGAGTCCAGATCCTTGATGAAGAGCCTCCCCGCTTCTTCGGAGAGGGCGAAATGGCGTCTGCTCAGCGCGGACTGGTACCTCGCGTCCGGCAGCATGACGCCGTAGTAGTGGTCACCTTCCGGAACTTTCGAGGCCTCCGAGTCCGGACTTCCCCTGCCTACGATCACACGGGATCTCTGACGGCCGTAGATCAGATTCTTGGGGTCGATTGCGTTGTTGCCCCGACCGACTGGACAAAAGGGCTTCACGTGCTGCCTGAGGATGAGAAACTCCTTCCTGCACAGGAACACGCGCACACGCACAGTCGGTGCCAAAGCTGCAATCAAAGCCGAAGCTAAAAATTGAAGATTAGGTCGGTGAGGTGCGGGGAAAGGAGCAGAAACGGACGAGGCCGTAAAGGGCTTACAAACCTGGTCGGTGATGGGCGCCTGGCTTGCAGAGGGCTTTCTTTTGAAATCACTCCATGATAGGACGCCATGTGGAAGGGGTAGAGAAGGAAAAGAAAAGTGAGAAGGAAGAGAGCGGGGTGTCTGCTGCGCGGAAGCGGAAGTAATGAAAGTTGTGAACGGGTGATGCGGTATTTGAAGGTTCAGGACCCGTCGGAATAGCTTGCAAGGATCGAAAGTGGCGAATTCGATATGGGATACGGTATCGCGCGTTCGATGCCTGGCATTTCCTCAAATGTAAGGTATCGCGAGGCTCGACTGCGATTGGACCGGGCTTCGCGATGCTACGTGTCGTGATCACACTCACCCTTTCCAGGGAGTGTGACAACTCGTGTCTCGCTCCCCGGAAAAGGTGCAGCGGCCGTGCCGACACCCCGCGATTTGCGGTCGCGGTGCCGCCATCGAAAAAGCGCCGCGCATCGAACCGTGCATCGAACCCGCCTCGACGAATGTTGGATTCCTGCAGGTTTTCCGCGCATACAAAAGCCGAGCAGAACCGATAGACGGTCATTAGTTTTCAACTTGCCTTTGCCTGCACACCTCCGCTCCTCCGTTTCTGCTCCTTTCCCCGCACCTCACCGACCTAATTATGTCCGACGTCGTTTGGCCCTACGAGTTTGATGGTTGGTTTTCTGAGTGCGAGACCTTACTGGTGAGTTGTGCAAGACTCTCAGTCTCAGACAACCTGTGTGAGAGTGGGTGAGACTTGACTTGGAAAGGGGGAGCATGTTCTCACTCCGCTCCTCTCGTGCGCGCGCAGGCTGATGAAGAGGCTAGTAGCGAAGGCACTGCCGCTCACCCCGGAAACGCTTCTCCAAAGCGTCGTCCGAAGAGGGCGCGGCTCTCCGGGAGCAGTGGCGAGCCGGACGTTCACGAGGAGGATGTTGCTGGGAACGTTTCGAATGGGACCCCCCGCAGAATTCCGGTGAACCTGCATGCCGGAGCCGAGGATGTTGCCATGCACGAGGCCGATGATGACCAGGAGCCCAAAAATTCTGCGGATGCCAAGGGCAAGGGGAAGATGGTGACGGAGCTCCCCGCCAAAAGGAGAAAGCAGCTGCTGGTTCTACCACGCTGTCCCGACACGGGTGTCGTGCGCACCGTGCGCAACGTCTGCCGAACCAGCACTTCCGTGACCAGGCGCTTCTGGTGCTTGAATTGCAAGATGCAGGCCGGAAATCAGCGTTGGCAGGTCAAGCTGGACGACGTCGTCCACTGCGAGCTTCAGCTGCAGGATTACCTGTCCAAGATGGACGTGCAGGAACACCGCGTTGAGCGCAACCCCGCAGAGCCGCAGATGGATGTGAAGGCCTACCTGGACGAGGAACGGCGCCTCGCCGACCACCCACGGTCCGTGGCACAGTGGCTGGAGGTCGATGTGCCAGAGGCAAACGCGATGGCAACCCATTAGGTCCTGCCTTTGCATGCCTCGCCTTTTAGATCAGCCTAGCAACTTTCTTACAGTAAACACTCGATTTTAAGAAAACAGGAATTTTCTGTGAGCCTAGCCAATTTCTTATCTGTGTAGAAATCTTAAATACGGAGTGTTATGTGTTAAATACGGTAAACACTCGATTTTAAGAAAACAGGAATCTTAGGTCAGCCTGGCGACTTGCTTATTTTACACCCCTTATGTACCCATTTGCAGCCCGTTCCACCGCAATCATGAAAAGGCTTAAAGGGGGACGAACAGGGTGAGGGATGCAGCAAGGTTCCACTGCAATCAAGATAGGGATCTTAAATATGGAGTGTTAGGTGTTAAATACGGGTGCTCCACCGAATATAAGGTGTTGGACGGAGTATTTAAATCGGCCCAATGGACGGTCCGACGACCCGAACATCCTATAAATTTCTTATTTTCGGGGACCCTTATTTTCCGTGGAGCACCCGTATTGTGAAGAATTCAAAAAAGCTGACTACTTTCTTATTGGCGGGAGCTGGCTTAATCCAGCATTTCCTTACTGTACCGTACGCGTGCGTGGCATGCTTGTGCGCGCACCCCCGTCCCGCGCGATCCTCCTTCGATTCGATCGAAACCTCCGCTCGATCCAAGTCGATGGCGCCTCCAGGAATGTGGAGGTACAAAAGGCGCCGAAAGCCGAAATGAGTTCATTATTCTTCTTTCTCTTCCTCACCACCCTCTCTATCGTTTAAAGCCACAGGTCCACTTCCTTTGCTGTACCACACGCGCACTGTGAAGCTCCAACTCGTTCGCCGACAATAATCCCCACAACTACGAGCAGTGATCCGAGCGAGCGACTAACCATGGCCAATATCACGTCCACCGCCTATCTGAAGCATCTGCCGGACTGCGAACCTGACCGCCCGGAGCTTATCATGCGGGACATTCTGCTTCACCCCTTCTTCAACAGAGGCATGAAATCCGTGCGCATCGGACGGCATCCCGCCAACGACGTGGCCATGGAGAGCGAGCGGATCCCTTTGCTGTTGGGACGCTTTCACTGTTACATAGAGTTGGACTTGCAGCCCAACCAGGATTACGTGTACATCTTGGGAGATAAGAGGACCACCAACGGTTGCTACGTGGGGTCGGAGCTTTTGCCCCCAGGTGGAAGGAAGGTGATCACTCACGGCACGATCCTGGGCTTTGGGGGGCCCCAGAACGTGAGTAGAGACGGCCGCACCCAGCGCAATCCCTTTCGCTTTGCGTTTATGCTGTCCGCGGCGGAGGAACTTCCACCTCCCAGGCCCACGCGCAGCATGCAGGAGCTGCAACAGGCCATGATGTGTGCCGTGTGCCACGAGACCATGGTGGACGCGCACATACTGCCCTGTGGCCACTCCTACTGCGGAGCGTGCATTTGGACCTGGTCGGAGAGACGCCTCACGTGCCCGGAATGCCGGTCCTCCTTCCGGACGCCTATCGAGAACGGCCTGCTGGAGGATTTCCACGAGCTGACGCTGGCGCAGTCTCTCACTTCGGAGGAAGCCGTGGAGCGCAAAAAGCGGAAGGCGGAGTGCGTGCAAGAGAGGACGCGCATGAAGCGCAACCGGGTCCAGATGGAAGCCCAGACTCGCCGGAATGTCCTCCGGCAACCCGGAGCAGCGGGCCTACCCCGGGGCTTGATCGAGGGCGTCCTGATGGGCGCCTACGCCATCTCCCTTACTGGGGGGCCCTCCGATCGACCGGAGCGGCCCGCGGATGTCCTTCGCAGGGGCGGAACGATACGGGTAGTACCGAACCCCTACCGCCAGCACCAGGTCGCATCGCACCCCCCACAGGCACCCCGGCCCCATGACCCCAACGGCCCCAGCCACCCCGGCCCCAACAGCCACCCGGCCCCAAGCATTGCCCCACAGCCACCCCAGCCCCAACAGCCATCCCACCCTCAGCAGCCACCGCACCGGTCCGACACTCCGGCGATGCCGACGATCGAGCGGACGTACGCGGTCGATTTGTCCGACGCCGGGAACTACCTCGAGTTCGCCTCCTCGGACTCGGAGTACTCCTCGGACACGGACTCAGGCACAGAGGAAGTGGAGGAGGTTGAAGAGCTCGGACCGGAACCCCCGGCATCACCACCCCCCCCGCGGGAGGAGTGATCTAGCAAAACCGCGGACTCTTAGATACGGCAAGAGTTGGGCCGCTGCAAGTTCGAGAACGACTCTAGGCTAGGTTAGAGAGCCAATTAGCTTTGTGGCACTGTACACCACATTTAGCACGTAACAAGGTATACAGTGTTTAAAAACGTTACAGTGAACATTCGATTTTGAGAAAACAGGATTTTTCGGTAAGCCTAGCAAATTTCTTATTTGTATAGAGATTTTACATAAGGAGTGTTATGTGTTAAATATTGTGAATCAAAAACGCTGGCTACTGTCTTATCACCGAGTGATTACTGTCACAGGAATTGGGTGCCAGCCCAGCCATTCCCTTATTTTCATAACGTTCTTAAATACTGCATGGAGTCTTACATGTTAGATATCGTGGACAATGCCCCAAACCTGGCTGGTCCCTTAACCTAGCATTTCCTTAAACACATCACTGTATAATTATATTCACTCCTAACACACGAATCGATCCGACGGCCGAGAAACACCCGCGCACAAGAACCGTCGGATCTTGGCATATGTTTATACCGATGCATCGAAACGATCACCCCGGGCATATTCCAACCCAATCAAAATCCGACGGCCGAGAAACATCCGCGCACAAGAACCGTCGGATCTTGGCATATGTTTATACCGATGCATCGAAACGATCACCCCGGGCATATTCCAACCCAATCAAAATCCGACGGCCCACAGCGTCCTCCTCGATAACCCCGATCGAGTCAACCCCCAAATTCGATCGCAGGATCTCCTTTCCTTATTTTGTCAACTTCAACTTTTAGTTGCGATCCTCGGTCGGATTAGTACCGCCGGATCCCTCGGTACCCCCTTTGGGTACCTCCTGTCGGGTGTATTCGATCGCAGGATCTCCTTTCCTTATTTTGTCAACTTCAACTTTTAGTTGCGATCCTCGGTCGGATTAGTACCGCCGGATCCCTCGGTACCCCCTTTGGGTACCTCCTGTCGGGTGTATTCGATCGCAGGATCTCCTTTCCTTATTTTGTCAACTTCAACTTTTAGTTGCGATCCTCGGTCGGATTAGTAAACCTTCTTAAAGCTTTTTGGAGGCTTCCTCATGATGGCACCAGCGGGAACGAGAGCGTTTGACCTGTGTTCACATTATTTGAACACGAGTCGTGAAAAGGACCACCGGTCATAGCCGGATGACATCAAGAAAACTTATTCTAAATTAACGATGAAACGGGTTATTCTAAGATTAAGAAAACTTATTCTATATTAATTATTTTTCCCCGTCACGGTGTGTTTGCTTGTATTGTTCTAGTGGCATTTAGCTTGTCATTTGTTGTCGTTGCTCTTAATGCACTTACTTAGGTTGCATTCACTTGCAGTTCCATACGAGAGGAACGAGCCGTCACTGGTTTCAGGACGTGCGAAGGTGTCAGAAGGAAGAGGAACACGATTCGGAAGTTGATGAGGGTAACGCGGCCGCTGATGTTGCTAATGATGCTGTTGTTGAGGGTGTCGAGGATCCCGCCGCTGCTAATGACGGAGAGGCTGTGGAGAATGAGGAGAGGGGCGAGGACGACGAGAAGGAGGAGGAGGAGGAGAAGAAGGATGGGAAGAAGGATGAGAAGGATGAGGGCGGTTCCGCTCCCAAAAAGGCATCACCTCTTCAATTTCAAAAGAGGAAAAAGGTTGCACCTGCGTGTGAAAAACCAGCAAAGAAGTCGAAAAGCTAGGCTAGAATATTTTGTAAACATTTTGTAAACATTTTGTGTATCCGTGTACCTTTCCTGCAGTGCCCTGCTCTGTCCCGTCTTCGTACGTCTTACATACTTACGTCTTACATACGGTGTTCACACGTACGGACGGTTTGTCCATACGTGGACTAAATCGTCCATACGCATGAATATATATTATCGCAAGTTATCTACGCGTACGGACACCGATGTCCATACGCGTGGACTGCATCGTCCATACACATTGATATGTATAAACACAAGCTATCCACACGTACGGACACCGATGTCCATGCGTGTGGACTATCTATTATTGACCGTCCTTATGGGAGTCCATATGCCGTCCGCACGCACGTTTACGATGTCCATACGCTGTCCTTACGGTGGTCCATACGGTGTCCGTACGTGCGATTATGATGTCCATGCGTCGTCCATACGTTGTCCCTATGGGAGTCCATATGCCGTCCGCACGCACGTTTACGATGTCCATGCGTCGTCCATATGCCGTCCTTACGGGATTACATACGGTGTCCGCACGTGCGATTATGATGTCCATGCGCTATCCATACGCTGTCCTTACGGTGGTCCATACGTTGTCCGCACGTCGGGTTACGATGTCCATGCGACGTCCATACGTTGTCCTTATGGGAGTCCATATGCCGTCCGGCACGCACGTTTACGATGTCCATGCGCCGTCCATATGCCGTCCTTGCGGGATTACATACGGTGTCCGCACGTGCGATTGTGATGTACATGCGCTATCCATACGCTGTCCTTACGGTCGTGCTGGAATCTGTATACAGTGGTATTTTTATCACTTTTTATTGTATATGAGGTCAGGTGATAAAGAATTAAGAGTGTTAAACTTTTTCGCGATCTCGAATTATTTAATTAATGTTTTTTTTATTTTTTATTTAACACGATGTACAATCCCACGAAGCAATTAATTTAAAAGATTATTTTGTCATTTATCAAGCACATGAACGCCATGAAACAATATTTATTTTAAACATTTCCTTTCGTCGTATTATCAATCTCTACCGTTTACTGCGTGTATTCTTTTCAACGCAAAACTGGCTGTATGCCTACGTTTGATAGCTCAAAATGTAGCCCCATACACGCCCAAACTGGTTCGCTGGTTCGCTGGTTCGCTGGTTCGCTGAAATAATGCGGTGAGATGAAATAATGCGGTGAGATGCATACGATATTATGATAAGCAAAATTACGGTTATGTATTCGTACAAATACTGTTATTCACAACATACAGTCAGCAGATAGTGAATTAATAATAACGAATGATCCGATCTGTGGCACAGTCGATAATGATATTCGCAGCAGATCATGAAATTAACTGCCGATAATCATATTCATGCAGCAGATCATGGTATTAACTGCTGTTTATTTCCACATAATCATATCCATAGCACATCATGTTATTAACTTCAACATAACAAATCACCACTTTAAATATATCGTAGTACAATATGCATCGATACTCAATATTATTAGTGTACATACAGTACGCCCTACGTGAACGAAAGGCGGGAACCGAGAGCCTCAGCAACGAGCTCTAGCTGCTTGCAGATAATGCACTTCCCTGCAAAGGCAGACCTAATCAAAACAACGAAGTCAGCCTGTAACTCCGTATGCGTGGTGAGGGCGAAATATAACAGCACGGTGAGGCAAATTGTCAGTTTCCCCGTCGGACGGATGAGTCGAATTATTTATATATTTTTTCTTTAGCTTTATCACCTTCTTGGGAATCGTGGGGATTTAATAGTTTATACTTTATCATTATCTTTATCACCTTGGTGTCAGTCGTGGAAAATTAAATAATTTATAATTTATCTTTACCTTTATACAGACGTCGGGGATGGAACATTATTTAATTTCCAACATTATTTTTAACCATGTGTTTTTTCCAGCTATAATAAATTAATTAAAAAAGTGATAAAAATACTACTGTAGGCAGCCCTGACAGGCAGGCCCCTATGACAGACCCCTAGGACCAACACTGGACTGCTGACTGATCTATAGGTTCGTGCTGTGACACACGCTGTGTCACAGGTAGGCTAGTTTCCGAGACCGTTGCGAGACCGTTCCGGGTATATCTAGCTTAGGGTTTATTTATCTTGAGAGTTTATCCACACAGTTCGGGACCCTCTGATATCTAGTGAACTAGGATATTCCGGTAGGTCGTGGCCCCATCCACGCTTTATTCCACTTGCTAGTTTGGCCATGATTGGCTAAACGGCCGCTCGGAGAGGTGGTGCGCGTTTGCGCGTTTGGGCATCAGTGAGAAGTTATGAGATGAGCAGCTTGCGGTGAGCGACTTTGAGCCGCAGCTATGGGGTACCGGCTTGGATCGGGTTTCGTCGTCGCAATGTCCATTCACGGTTTCCTGCACGCTCTGATCCCGCCTGCTACCGTGTTTTGGGCTGGTGACCTTGGCACCTTTGACTTCGACGACATCTTCCTTTGCCCCTCGCTCGCATGGCTCGACCGCTCGTTCCGTATCCGTGACGTCGCGTTTTCTCCGCGACCCTACCCAAACGTGCTGCAGCGTACCACCTCCCCTCAGGCGTATCTAGAGATGGGAATCACAACAAGATCCAAGAAATCCCTCACGAGGGACAGCGACATCGACGCCTCTCTGAGGTTGATCGACGGGGTACGGAACACGCCGACGGCAGCTACGCCTTCCGTTCCTACCCCCAACCCTGCATCGAACGAAGACGCGGACGTGGCCGTCAGACGTTACTTGCAGGAGCAATCCAAGTTGGTGGACGAGATCTACAAGGCGCGTCTCCATCGGGCTTGGGCCAAGAGTATCCGTGAGGATATTCTTGGCGACAAGAAACATCATTTTCGCGGTACGGACGACGCTGGCCTTCTGTCCGAACTGGTGGTGCAGCTGCGTACGGAGTTTCAGTCGGCTGGTCTGGAGCTACGTGCCTTTGACCTCGACGACCCTCTGGCGCCCGTGGTCAACAGGGTGAATGGGCTTCTCTACGACGTTCTTGCCCTGGTGATTGAGAAGCACAGCAACGCGTTCGTCTGGCTGACTGGTACCGATTCTTCGACTGACCGAGATGGACGGCGAGCTCTCATCGACGTTATCAAGGCAGGGCATATATCTTACCGTGGCGGGCCGGCCCGGGGCCGTAGCGTGTCACGCCGGGCCGAAAGCGGGCCGGGATTGGATCAGGCTGCGGGCCGTAGACGAACGGTGAAAATCTCAAAATTTTACGTGAAATTTCAGATTTTCATGATATTCCCATACTTAAAATTCGAAAAAGTCGCTCGCGGCGGGCAATTTTCGAGACTGACCGGGCTGGCCGAAACCGGGCCTGAAAGATTTGCAACTGCGGGCCGCAAAAATTTTGGGAAGATATATGCTCTGTATCAAGGGCTGTGTACCGGTGGCACTACGGGAGTCCCAGCAGGAGGAGCACGCCGCGTTGCGTTATCCCGCGAACGTTGACCCGCAGCCGATCTTGGCTAAGGAGCAACGCTTGGTGCGGGATAACCGAGCTTCCGACTGGACACCGACAGAGGCCACGAGGAAGTTATCCCTCTACACCCGACTCGACCCCGTGTTCTACGCTGCAGTGAAGGTCCGCTATCCCATGGCCGCTGACTTGACCCGTGTGTCGCTGGTTTCGCTCCGCTCCATGGTTGTGGAGATTTACCAGGCTTGGGCGCAGACGGACGGGGGGAAAGCGGCTTCTGGCGCGGACGGCATCTCCGCGCATCTTTCCAACAGCGAGTACGACGCCCTTCTTCAAAAGATCACGGAGCTCAAGGAGCTCGTGCAGCGGCAACACGGTGAGGCCGCTCCGGTTGTGCGTCAACAGCGGGAGCGGGTGCAGCAACGGCAGCAGCAGCAGCGCGGACAGCAGCCGCGAGGATTCCGCGTGGGGACCCACAAGGCCCCACCGGTGGGATTCGACCGCGACGATCAACGGGCGAAGCCGTTCTGCGGTAGGTGCAAGAAGGCGGGCAAAGGTGAGAGCTATCACTTTTACCGCGACTGCCCGTTGGGCGGGCGCCAACACCCGCCCACCTCTGCTGCAGCGTTCTGTGTTCCCATTGTACCAGGCACACTCCTGATAACGTATACATCTTTATTTCTTTATTTTTCTTTCTTTTCTTTTATCTTCTTTCTTTTCTTTTTATGTTTTCTGCTGTTTTTGGTGTGTAATATTAACTTCACAGTCTTATATTCCACTGTTTTATTGCATGACAAACTCTGGCCTCTAGCCTAGAATTACAATCACTTTTCCGATATAATGTCTGGTCTCAAACCTAATACATCTATATCCTTATGTTCAGTCTTGGCATACAGCCTAACACTGACATGTAAAACTTGTCCTTAATTCATTCTCTTGATCAACACTAACTGAGGTCCACTTTTCCAAGCTTCCCTTTCAACATGTTGCTTTCTAACAATCACTAGCAGGATTCCTGTATTGACATCTGCCATCGACCAATCATGTGCACATATATGCCTGATTCTGGTACTCCTCCACCAATCATCAGGCAGATCACGATATTGCCATTGCAGATCTTTCTGGAATCCACCACATCCTCAATATAATTATTGTCATTGCAGATCTTCTCCTGAAATCTGCCTTGCCATCAATTATTTCTTCATACAGCTGTGACCGGCATGCAACAAGGCCCTTGCAGCATGCAACCACCCGTCACCAGCATGCAACCTGGCATATGTGGCATGCAACCTGGTCTCTGTGGCATGCAACCTGGCCTCTGTAGCATGCAACCAGACATCTGTAGCATGCAACCTGGCCTCCGTGACATGCAGCCTGGCGTATGTAGCATGCAACCTGACATTTGTAGCATGCAACCTGGCCTCTGTCGCATGCAACCTGGCCCCTGTGGCATGCAACCTGACATCTGTCGCATGCAACCTGGCCTCTGTCGCATGCAACCTGGCCTCTGTGGCATGCAACCCGACATCTGTCGCATGCAACCTGGCCTCTGTGGCATGCAACCTGGCCTCTGTAGCATGCAACCTGACATCTGTAGCATGCAACCTGGCCTCTGTCGCATGCAACCTGGCCTCTGTGGCATGCAACCCGACATCTGTCGCATGCAACCTGGCCTCTGTGGCATGCAACCTGGCCTCTGTAGCATGCAACCTGACATCTGTAGCATGCAACCTGGCCTCCGTGACATGCAACCGGGCCCCTGTAGCATGCAACCCGACATCTGTCGCATGCAACCTGGCCTCCGTGGCATGCAACCTGGCCTCTGTAGCATGCAACCTGACATCTGTAGCATGCAACCTGGCCTCCGTGGCATGCAACCGGGCATCTGTAGCATGCAACCAGGCATCTGTGGCATGCAACCAGGCATACGCAGCATGCAACCAGGCATCTGTATCATGCAACCACTCGTCGGCAGCATGCAACCAGATCTCTGTAGCATGCAACCCCTCTGCTCGTACCTCCCGGTACAACTCCTCCCCCCTCAAGAGCGGCCTATCTCCCGATGCTGCTCCCGGTGTCTTCAGGTATCAAGCTCCCCGAATTGAAGATGGTGGAAGAGATGACGCAGTAACGGAGCTGGTACGGGGTACACGGCGTGAGCATCTCGCGCCCCTGGTTGCTGTGAAGACGATGGTCCAAGCTGAGCAGTCTCAGGGTGCCCTCCGGTGGCCCATTTACATGCGCAAGGTGTCCGCGAGGTACACTCCAGCAATGGCGTTGGTGGAGGTGAGCTAGTCCAGATACATGTCGGCTTACGATATCGCTCTCCATACTTACAGTAGGTGCAAAAAAGAGGCTGTGGCAGTTTACGAACCACTGACCGCAACCGCAGTGCATTCGGGTATCTTCCCTCAGGGTTTTCAAGAAACCAGTGCTTGGGCTTCAAGTACTCGATAGCATCCAGGGTGCATTTCACACTCTTGTCTGCTCCTTCCAGATCAGGAGGACCTCCCGTAGTGCGCGCCTGACTGTACTAGGTGCATGGAGGGCTGGCCCAGATGACATCAAAGACTCCCGGTGGATACTGAGTGGGGTCCCAGTCCTCCATTGATGCGAGATGGTTGGGTTGCCAGCGTGGGTCGTTGTCGAGCGTAACCACCGAGGCAGACGGGAAGCACTTGGCAAACTCCCTTTCCACCGATCCAGTTCCGCTGAACAACACCAAGATTCTCACTGGCCGGGTCTTCCGCTCTTCAAGGTCGGTGATCACCACTAGCTCTCCATTCCCCAAGGTTTCCACTCGCTCCCACGGCAGACAGAAGTCTTCCGGTGGAGAATCCACTTCCGGAACGTCACATGGGTGTTCCATTAGCTGGGATAAGGTGACGCCAAGGTGGACGGGCTGTCGCTGTTGACGTTGCCGTCGGTCATGCTCAGTGGACTTCAGCATGTCCGCCTGCATGCCTAATCGTCGTGCCTCGAACTCCTTGAGCTGCTGATTTCCCCCGCCTCTGTCCATCTTGTCTCTGGAGCGCCACTGGTCGTGAGCTGCCGAGTAGCCCGTCCAGCGTACCTTCCATTCCTCCACAGATTTACCCTTGACCATGCGTACACGATACGCCAGGATTTTGTCCTCGTGAGCTTCCGCTTGCCCATCTACCATTACCGGGTCAGGTACGGGCAGTTGTGCTCGAGATGCAAACTCATCCTTGCCGGAGATGTACGGCTTCAGGCGGTGCTGCGCAAACACGTCGTGAATGCGCCAGTGCGGCGGTAGGGCCAACCGATATGCCACCGGTGCCCCGCGGTCCGCCTCTGCTAGCTCCGCCTGCAAATCGCTGTAGAAGCACTCCACCACGGTTACAGGTCCATGCCAGCGCTTACCGAGCTTTCGGCACAGCGCACGGTCCATCACCTTTTCCGTCAGATGACGAGCTTCGATCCACACCAGATCCCCCACTGCGTACTTATGCTGCTTGTGGCGCCGGTCGAACTGCTCCCGCTGGCGCTGCTGAGCCAACTCAAGGCGGCCACGCGCGTCTCGCAACTGCGACGAAAACTTCGCAGCCATCTCATGGGCGGTACCCACCCCCCCTTTCCGTCGCGCAGAGCCAGGGAGAGTTGCAGCTTCCAGGAAAAGGTCTAATTGAGACATCGGGGACACCCCGTAGCATAGCTCAAAGGGCGTGAACCCGGTGACATCACTGCGCGAGTCGTTGATAGCGAACTCCACGTTCGTCGTGTAGAGGTCCCAGTCATCAGGATTGGCACCCACGAACGAGCGCAACATGTCCTCCACCACCCGGTTGGTGTGCTCCGCCTGTCCGTCTGAACGAGGGTTGTACGGAGTGGTAGAAGCCACCCGTACCCCCATAAGCCTCATTAGCTCACGCCAGAACGAGTCCTGGAACCTGGGGTCACGGTCGCATACAATCTTCATGGGGGCTCCATGCTGCCTCCAGACAACGTCGAAGTAGATGCGGGCCACCGTTTGCGCAGAGCTGTCCCCAAAGTTCATGGGCATAAGGTGCACCATTTTGCTCAGCTTGCACGTGAAGGTGACAAAGGCGTCGTTTCCTTGGGCGGTGAGCGGCAGCCCTGTAACGAAGTCCACGCTCACATCCTGCCAGTCGCGTTGGGGAATAGCGTGCGGATTCAATAATCCATCGGGGTAGGATGCCCGGGGACGAACCGCCTGACATGTAGGGCATGAGGCCACCCATCCTGCCACATCCTCGGAGGCATTCTTCCACCAGAACCTGCGGAGAACTCTCTCCAGTGTCTTCTCCCGGCCAGTGTGGCCTGCAGCGGTGGAGTCGTGGGCATCCTTGAAGACTACTTCTCGCAAAGGGGAGTCCTCGCCGAGAACCAACTGGTACCGTCCTGCGGCTACACGCCATAGCACGTCCCCAACGATACGGAAATCCCTCGTGGCATGGTGCGGGGCCGCAAGGATCTCATCCCGCAGCTGCCGAAGAGGGCCGGCACGTGCATACTCATCGTGCAGGGACTCCAGGAATGTAACGTCCGTGGGGAGGCTCGTAGCATCGCGGGTCTCAGCAGCCTTACCCTGTCGCACTATAGGAGGTGCCACTCGGGGATGCCGTACTCTCGGCAACAGCTGTCGGGTAGGGGGAGCATGTACCACTAGCACGGGCCACGGAAGGTCGTGAAGTACACCGTCAGGAGTCTCGAACAGCTGTGTGGGTACTCCTCGTTCGTCATGGGTAGGTATCACTTCCACCAGCCTCATACCGGCCATTCTGAAGAGCCGCCTCCATTGAGGCATGCGGGCCTGGATGTCCGGTAGAAGGAACACTGCCGAGGTATGTGCGGGGTCTTGCCGCCATTCGTCCACATACTTACGCAACACCGCCTCGATGGAGATATGACTGCTGGAGTATGGGGGGTTGCACCAGACGTGCTTTCCCCGCCACTGTTGTTGCAGACAATCAGTCCAGTAGGCGTCCACTTGGCGGTTCCGTCCACCCAGGTCACAACACGCGTCGACGTCGAAGCTGCCGAACTGTCGTTGGAGGCGCTCAAAGACCTCCTTGCGCACCTTCCAGTCTTGCCGATCGGCTGGGGGCTTGGCGGTTCGACTAGACGGCCGAGCTGGCTGCTTAGGCCTTCGGGAATCCGTAGCAGGCCGTGTCGAGGTCGGCGTGACGGAAGGAGTCGTCGTAGCAATGGGTTGTCGCAGCCGAGCACTACGACGCAATACCGGGGTGGTTCCCGGGGTGCTCGTTTCCTGCCGGTGCTTTCCAGATTCGGACAAATCAGCGAAGTAGTCGGTGGGAGCTCGCAGCATTAGTTGTGCTTCAGGCTGCATGCTGCATGTTGCATGCTCAGCTGGGCGTGTTGCATGCTCAGCTGGGCGTGTTGCATGCTCAGCTGGGCAGGTTGCATGCGAAGCTGAGCTGGCTGCATGCGAAGCTGAGCTGGTTGCATGCGAAGCTGAGCTGGTTGCATGCTCAGCAAGGCATGCTGCATGCTCAGGCGAGCTGATTGCGTGCTCAGACAAGCGTGTTGCATGCTCAGCGGGGCAGGTTGTATGCGAAGCTGAGCTGGTTGCATGCGAAGCTGAGCTGGCTGCATGCGAAGCTGAGCTGGTTGCATGCTCAGCAAGGCGTGCTGCATGCTCAGGCGAGCTGGTTGCATGCTCAGGCAAGCGTGTTGCATGCTCAGCTGGGCAGGTTGCATGCGAAGCTGAGCTGGTTGCATGCGAAGCTGAGCTGGTTGCATGCGAAGCTGAGCTGGTTGCATGCGAAGCTGAGCTGGTTGCATGCTCAGCAAGGCATGCTGCATGCTCAGACCAGCTGGTTGCATGCTCAGGCAAGCGTGTTGCATGCTCAGCTGGGCAGGTTGCATGTAAGGCTGAGCTGGTTGCATGCTCAGTAAGGCATGTTGCATGCCAGGGCGCGCTGCCAGCCTGGAGCAGGCTTACCAGGGCTCGCTCCGCCACCTGAAGCGTCTCCACGCCATCCATCCATGACTCCATGGTGGCCACCCATCCTGGTACTGGGGGTGGCGGGTGGTCTTCAAAGATCTCCTCGACATCCAGCACGGAGAGCGGGTCCTTGGGGAGGTCCGTCTCCTTGTCTACAACACCGGCCTCCTTGAGCCCATTTCGCGGGTCCTTGGTCACGTAGTCAGGTCGGCGGGATAGCGCATCGGGGACCAGAAGGAGGGCTCCCTTGACGTACTCCATTCGTGGGACACCGACCTCCACCAGGTCCATGTACCACCGTGCCTGCCGTCGGCTAAGCTCTCGTCCCGGGGACATTAGCCACTCCAGGGGGCGATGGTCACCTTGTAACCGGAAGTCGGAGGAGAACAAGTAGTGCCTCCAGGTGACGGTGGTGCAATGGTGCAACGCACAGAGCTCCCTTTCGCCGGTGTGGTAATTCTGCTCCGCTGCAGAAAACTGCCGACTATCGTAGGCGATCACCCTCATACCGTCTCCCGTATCTTGCATGAGTACGCCTCCCAAAGCAACTCCACTTGCGTCCGTTTGTACCAAAAACGGCGCTGACCCATCCGCGGCTGCCTTCATGTCGGGCAATGCCAATACTGGGGCTGAGGAGAGAGCGGTCTTCAGCTCGTCGAAGGCCCATTGCTGGAGTTCTCCCCACTGCCACGGTACGTCGGTCTTGGTGAGCGAGGTCAAGGGTTGGGCAATCTCCGAGAACCGGTGCACAAACCGGCGGTAGTACCCCGCTAGTCCAAGGAACTGTCTGACGTGGGTTACTATCTCCAGCTTCGGCCAGTCCTTGATGGAGGACACCTTGTCATGCTGAGGTTGGCATCCTTTGGCGGATAGAGTGTGGCCCAAGAACCGTAGAGACTCCTTCAGCATCTGCGCCTTGGATGCCTTCAGGTATACCCCTTTTTCTCGACAAGTGTCCAAGAACTGACGTACGTGGTCGTAATGTTCTTCCACCGTGCGTGAGAAGACCACCACATCGTCGATAAAAATCCGTACAAAGGGGAGATGACCGAGTGCACGCTGCATTCGCCGCTGATACTGAGATGGAGAGTTCTGCAGGCCTTGGGGCATCACCAACCATTCGTAGGCCCCCATCTGGGTGGTGAACGCGAAAGAAAAAATGTAACATACTCCTACCGGAGACGTGATATTATTAGGTGCTCAGCGGTCAAGCCTGCCCCTCTGCCCTAACTGCTATTACCCAGTCCAGTGCACTAGAGAGTTTAGCCCTTGGATTCTGCTAGGTGGTTTATGCCATGCTAACAGCATCTAGTCTGCAGCCATGCCTCATAACGGGAGGCTGCAGGATGAGGGCCTACGCCGGCAGGTCAAAGATGAAACCTAGTTTAGCACCCACCTAGCAGAAAGGGTGGATGCAAGAACCCCCGACTAGTGGAGCACGAACAGCGACGAACACGCTCCCAATCGGAGATTCAACTAGGGCGCCTATCCAAAGATACAGGCAGGTCAGTGAGCTGACGTGTAATCACTGTCAGCCCCAGGGTTACCACTGTTTGTGAATGGGCAGTTTACAGTCAGGTTCTAGGATGTTCTGACAGAATATTGTGGTCTGCTGCTGCCACTTCCAGAATCCACGCCGCTGTCGCCGCTGAAAAACCCCCGGATGCGTCGTGATGTGAGGGACGAAAAGCGGTGTCCGGCCTTTTGCTCAGCTCTCGCGAGTGGCCACCTGTGATGGCTCTTGACTAACACAAGCAAGGCCAAGCAGTGCGTTCAGTGCAACACACTAGGGAAGTACGCATCGGCGTTGGATCCTAAATGCACGAGTCGTGCACGTCAGTGTCCAAGCCGTCTGCCTCGTGCCAAGGGTCCTCGTACTCGAGGTCGGCAATGTCCTCGTCCTCGTGGCTACCAGGCTGCTCTGCTGCCTTCCCCTTTTTGCTGATTCGCGGCGGGCTTGGCGGCACCGATGGCGGCTTTTTGCGCTTCTCACCAGGAGAGGGCGGTTGCTCTGCTGTCGATGTCCGCACGACGTCGCTGAAACTGCTGAAATCGCTGACTGCTCCGCTGCCAGATGGCGGCGCAGCCAGACTGAAGTCTGTGGGCTGCACTTGCCCAGAGACTTCGCCAAACGTGAATTTACCTCCTGGCACTACGGTTGGCATAGGGGAGCTGCTCGTGAAAAAACCCGTAGCTGCTGGCGGATGGTTCCGCTCCTCAGCTCTTCCCCTCGCCTTATGCCTCTGCGAGCTGCGTCGTTGCGTTCTGGCGCTGGGCCCCTGCGTGTGGGCGGTGCCTTGCGCGGATGGAGGAGGCGGAAAAGTCGATGTAGTCGCCAAGCCCGTCACGGTTTTGCTAGCCCGCTGGAATGCGGGAAAGCAAACCGTTGCTGCCGTCGCCACTGCACGAGTGGCGTGCAGAGCCAAGTATGTCAGGTTCTGCTGAGGCGTGAGCGCGATGGTCTCGTCGTCACCCATGCACTCAGGCAGGGGTGCCCCTTGCCTTCGTGCAAGCCGTTGGGCTCTCAGCGCAGCCTGAGCCGTGCTGATGAGCAGCTCCAAGCTCATTTCCGCAGCTTCGTGTTGCGGACTGGTCGCTAGTCCGCTCGATGCCGGCTTTCGCCCCCCCATATCGTGAAAGCGCGCTTTAACACAAAATTCCTGCGTTAAATTTCAATAATATCTTCCCTTTACCCATTTTATCTCCTGAAATTTATCGTAAAAATTTTCGTGCAAGCAGCGTCTCGCAGCCGTCTTCGTGAACGCGGTCTTCTCCACGTCCTCCTCGGTCATTGGCACTTGCCAGAATCCGTCCACCGCGTCAAAGGAGGCAGGAGAAGAACGCTGCCCCTTGCATCTCGTCAAACATCAGTTGGATGTCCGGTAGTGGATACCGGTCCCGCACCGTCTGCTGATTCAGTTGTCGGTAATCCACCACCAGACGCAATGTCTTCGGGTCACCAGGCTTGGGTACCATCAGACATGGGGCGGCATACGGGCTTGACGACGGCCGGATGTAACCCTTCTTCATGAGCTGCTCGATGCGTTCACGTAACTGGCGTAGCTCTTCGGCGGTCATCTTGTATGGACGCCTACATGGTGGTCCACCCTCCGCGTCCGGCTTGCGATCGATGCGGGCCTTGTCCTCCTCAGTGCGACGCAACTTGGAGGCCTCCGGAAGAGCTGCACACAGGGTATCTAGATACTTCTCAAAGAAGGCGTCAAAGCGCTGCTTCCACGTGCTGCTTACCGGTGCATCTCGAGTATCTTTACGGGGTCCTTCCTTCTCCACGGGGGTGTGAGGTGGCGGTACTTCAGCAGCGGTAGCCGCAAAGGCTGCCTCATGGTCATTCCCGCGCGCGGCCATCATGAGCCACTGAGGTTGTGACTCTTCATCCCCGGCCAGGCGCCTGGTCTCGGCGTGGATGAGGTGCTGCTTCAGCTGCGTTGCCGTCAAGAATACTTCATCGATCAGCCCCGCGCCTTGGGCTTTGCCCTGACCCATCCCCGGACTACAGCCCGCGAGCGTCACCCGTTGCTGTCCTCCACCATTTTCTCGCGTGTTGAAGGATACGGAACCGTGACCGGCATAATCCAACGTGACCGGGGAAAGACTGCGAAGCCACTTACCCCCCAACACCACGTCTACTTGGATTCCTAGCGGCAAGACTCGCAGAGCCATTCGCTTCTCGCAGTAGTTCACTCCCGCCGCCGTGTGCGCGGTGAACTTGGTGTACGCCACCTCTCCAGCGGTCTTTACAGATCCATCCGCCAGTGTGACCTTCATTGGCGTCCCTGAGCGCACTGTCAAGTCACAGGTACGGGCACAATCCGCCGAGATGAAGTTGTCCGAGGCGCCTGAGTCCACCAGCACCTTTACTCGGTGTCCACGAAGGTAGGCATAGAACACCAGGAGTAAGGGTCCTTCCTCGTCCCGCACCGCTGACAGTGTGTGTGCCAAAAGTGTCCCTGTTCGAGTGTTTGCTTTCCAGCGCACCCCCCCATCCAGTTGAACACGCTTACATTTAAGAGCATCTTCAATTGGGTGAGAGCTCAAAGCGGTTGCAGCCTCGTCCACCAAGGCGTTGCACCCGTGTTCTTCGCCACTACCATGTTCAGTGGCACTGACGTACTTGGTGGCGTTGGTCGAGACACTGACGTGAGTGGTATCACTATCAGTGGGGCTGACGTGAGTGGTGTCACTATTGGTGTCGCTGACGTGAGTGGTGTCGCTGCCGGTGGCACTGACATGCGTTGTGTCGCTGTCGGTGGCGCTAATGTGCGTCGTGTCGCTGTCGGTGGCGCTGACATGGGTAATGCCACTGTCGGTAGCGCTGACATGTGTAGAATCGCTGTCTGATCCGCTTTCCAGCGGCTGGAACCCACCGGTTGCATGCTGGGCCGAGCGCGTTGCATGCTGGGCCAGGCGCGTCGCCTGCTCAGCGGGGCATGTTGCATGCTTGGCGGAGCCGGTTGCATGCCCAGGCTGTCTGGTTGCATGCTCAGCCGGGCGTGTCGCATGCTCAGCCGGGCAGGTTGCATGCTTAGCCAGGCTGGTTGCATGCTCAGCGAGGCAGGTTGCATGCTGAGACCCACTGGTTGCATGCTGAACCGGCCGTGTTGCATGCCGGGCGAGGCGTGTTGCATGCTCAGCCGGGCGGGTTGCATGCTCAGCAAGGCATGCTGCATGCTCAGGCGAGCTGGTTGCATGCTCAGCGAGGCAGGTTGCATGCTCAGCTGGGCGTGTTGCATGCTCAGCTGGGCAGGTTGCATGCTGAGACCCACTGGTTGCATGCGTAGGCCGGCTGGTTGCATGTGCAGACCGGCTGGTTGCATGCTCAGCAAGGCATGCTGCATGCTCAGGCGAGCTGGTTGCATGCTCAGCGAGGCAGGTTGCATGCTCAGCTGGGCGTGTTGCATGCTCAGCTGGGCAGGTTGCATGCTGAGACCCACTGGTTGCATGCGCAAGCCGGCTGGTTGCGTGCTCAGCAAGGCATGCTGCATGCTCAGGCGAGCCGGTCGCATGCTCAGCCGGACTGGTTGCATGCTGTGAGGCGCTGGTTGCATGCTGGAATCCACTGGTTGCATGCTGAACCAGGCGTGTTGCATGCTGGTCGGGGCGTGTTGCATGCGGGGACAGGCCCGTTGCATGCTCAGCCGGTCGAGTTGCATGCCGGCGTGGGCTGTTAGGTCCTCCCGCCAGTTGCTGGGTCATGTTCAGCTCCTCCTCGGGCGGACTAGGGCAGGATGCAGCACGTTGGCTGCATGCTGGCGGTATGCTGCCCGATCCGCCTGCCAGCTGCTGGGTCATACTCAGCTCCTCCTCGAGGTGCTCAGGTTCGCCCGCCGGTTGCTGGGTCGTGCTCAGACCCTCCCAAGCAGCAAGACGCGCAGCCTCCCAAGCCGCAAGACGTGCGGCTTCATTCTTCCTCCAGGCTTTCATCCGCTGGTCCAAGGTCGTACGCTTCCTCCCACTCCTCGAAGGCTTCGAACGACGGGTAGGCGTATCCTCCCCCGAGGACTGCTCACGGTGTTGCTGCAACCGGTACTGGCTGCAATGGATCTCCATCTCGGACTCGTCCGTGCTGTGGGTTAGGTCCGAGGGGCTCGATCCCAGAGGGTAAACGATATTTGACACGAAGTGGGAACTCCTTCCGCGCGATCGCGAGGTCAGACAGGATGTCATCATCATTTCACCGGAAATTTCCGGCGAAATTCACATTCGCGTTTCGTCACGTGTGTCGCTCGCGGGAAATCTGTTACGTTCCCACCTTTCTAACACCTTTCTAACACAATTGCGCCTCCACTTTCAACTTGCATTCCATGCTGCATTATGGCTGTACCAGTTCGGGCGCCGAACCCAGAAGCTGACGCAGCTCGCCCATACAACCCCCACACTCTTAGACAGGCTAGGAATCACGCTATCCCTCCTTTTCGCCACTGGCGCCTAGAGTTCTATTCAGCGCGCGAAGAAGACGTCGACGAAGATCTTCCTTTGCAGTTTAGAGCGGATCTTCGTCGCTGGCTGCAAACTCGGGACTGCGGGTTTTTCTGGGTATTTTACTCCGCTAGTGGGATACCTCGTTTAACAGTCCCCGCGTGGTGGTAGAGATCCCTGAGACCTCTAACAACTAACAGCTGCGCGAAACTCTTCCAACCTAACGGTGCGCATTCGCACTATGACGTCCGTGGATGATTTCTCCTCTGGTGTTCCTTCGACATTACCGCCAGCGGTCTTCACCGAAAAAACCATTTGTGTCGGCGCACAAGACTATCGCATTCCTCTGGGACCGATCTCGCGTTTCGAGCTGACATGGTGTTGGCAAAAAACCGCAAGGTCGCGCTATCCCAAGTTGCTTCCTACAACATACCTCCCACGATCCCGTTTCCAAGACTTCTTGCAAGCAAGCTGAAGGTATCTTTGCATCTCCGCCGGCGGATCCTAACCCAGTACAATTTAGGGTCAGCCGCGTACACATCCAGACAACTGCGAAACAGGAACGCGAGGCGAAAAACAAGAAAACCACCCGGGTCCAAAAACCGCGTCCTACGCATGACGAGTACCATTACAAACGCACGTTCCATTGTCGTTGTGGCTTCCAAACTACGCATCGTCAGCGTTCCTACGCCTCAGCACCTACTTGCCCCCCCACTCGAGGTGTCATTCGACGTCCGAATACCAAACGCAAGAACAACAACAGTGCTGTATACTGCGGTTGCCAGGCGGCCTTTAAAGTTGGCGTTCCACTTTCAACCCATCGGGACGACCCTGATCCAGTTATTCCAATCACTTACCTTCAGATGGAGCATGTGAACCACTGTGTAGCCTCATGTCTTCCTTACTGCGAGATCCCTGGGCACAACACGAAGGCCGTCAATGGTAAGCGTCTGGGATTCCACCGTCAGGAGATCAGTGACGTCTTACGAGAGTTCTTGCGCTTTCAGTATCGGAATAACTCCAATGTCAAACCCAGAGATATCAAGCGGGCGTGGCGTGAAAGGCGGATTGCAGAAGGTGCCATGGTCTTGGATCCAGCTACTGGAGAAGTCTCCAAAGAGGTACGTCTACCTTCCAGATATTTCCGCATACCTCCAACTCCTCACCAGCATGCAGCCTGCCCCCCACTGCATGCAACCTGCCTTGTCCAACATGCAACATGGCCTCCCCAGCATGCAACCTGGCCTCCCCAGCATGCAACCTGGCCTCCCCATGCATGCAACCTGGCCTCTCCAGCATGCAACCTGGCTCCCCAGCATGCAACCTGGCCCCGCATGCAACCTGGCCTCCCCCTGCATGCAACCTGGCCTCCCCAGCATGCAACATGGCCTCCCCAGCATGCAACCTGGCCTCCCCAGCATGCAACCTGGCCTTCTCCAGCATGCAACCTGCCCTTCACAGCATGCAACCTGCCTCGCCCATCATGCAACCTGCCTTGTCCAGCATGCAACCTGGCCTTCCCAGCATGCAACCTGGGCTCCCACTGCATGCAACCTTCCCTCCCCAGCATGCAACCTGATCTCCCCAACATGCAACCTGCCTTCCCCTGCATGCAGCCTGCCTTGTCCAGCATGCCACCTGCCTTGTCC
>LGRX02027759.1:4223-43364 GCA_001247695.2 Cymbomonas tetramitiformis | reverse complement strand
CATACAGAACACAGTAACAAACAGTAAACATAAACAGAAACACTAAACAGAATCACCTTTATTCCAAGAGGTTGCTCCCTTGAACCTAAAACTCTTGTATCGAAAAACATCATGCTAGTTTTGTGACAAGCCAATCCCGGCGCCCCCGAAAAAGAGGACAAGGTTGCTTCAGCCCGAGCTGTACTCACATACAGTCCCTTGCGAAGGCCTTGGCTGCCATGGAACAGCTAGTCACAAAACTAGCATAACACAACCGGGCATGAACACTACATACAGAACACGGTAACAAACAGTAAACATAAACAGAAACACTAAACAGAATCACCTTTATTCCAAGAGGTTGCTCCCTTGAACTTAAAACTCTTGTATCGAAAAACATCATGCTAGTTTTGTGACAAGCCAATCCCGGCGCCCCCGAAAAAGAGGACAAGGTTGCTTCAGCCCGAGCTGTACTCACATACAGTCCCTTGCGAAGGCCTTGGCTGCCATGGAACAAGCTAGTCACAAAACTAGCATAACACAACCGGGCATGAACACTACACACAGAACACAGTAACAAACAGTAAACATAAACAGAAACACTAAACAGAATCACCTTTATTCCAAGAGGTTGCTCCCTTGAACTTAAAACTCTTGTATCGAAAAACCAAGGTACGGTATCGGTTGGTCTAGAGGTTATCGATCAATTCTGATATATTGCCAAGTACTATTGATCAATTCTGATTTTCCGGTTGCTCTATCAATCAATTCTGATTTATTACCTATTCTAATCAATCAATTTTGAATTTTACCAAGGCCCTATCAATCAATTTTGATTAAGTACACTATGCTATCAATCAATACTGATATCACTGTTAAAGTTGCTGATTATCAATACTATCAATAATATCAATACAAAATTACACAGGCAGACTAGGAGGCCACACTTTATCTATGGCACCCGACGACAAGCTAGAGTTCTCTCACATATCTAATTCATTGCAGCCATAAGGGAGTGTTGGATTGTCCCCTCACTTAAATTCTTTCTCAAATCTGAGTGCATGAATGTGACAGCAGAGAACGCTCGCTCCACACCTGCAGTGGAGGCTGGAACACCCAAGAATTGTCTCGCCATCCTAGAAAGCGCGGGAAGCTCAGACTCGTTTTTCTTCCACCACTTAAGCACATCGACATCGTTTTTCGCCTCAGGTAGCGCCATATATGCAAGCCACTCATCTACACCCTCATCTGCACCTCCCGCCGCACTTGCAGCAGGCGTAGGATGTTCATCCTCATCGTCAGAGTCACCGAAAAAAGATACCACCGGGGAGACCTTCTCAATCCCTTTCGGTCTCTTGGCACTAGGCTCATCCGTGGCATCCTTGGAGGGTGCAACCTTCCAGTCCTTCTCATAGATGTTCTTTACCCATGCCTCCACCTGCTTGGCTGTGAGCTCGCCTACGTACAAGGCGAACACACTCCCACAAATACTAGTTCAAACTTTTGTTCAAAGAAGAGCAAATACGTTTACAATGCATTTGTTTCCAGGGTACGGCCAATATATCTTTCCCGCTTGGCAGAAATACAAGTCTGCTATGTATGTAGCAAGTCACATTACATATTCGCAAGATTTAGGAGGTCAGGCATCGATACCCATGATCGATTTGGAGTTTGAGTAGAACTAGGCCTGGAGCCCTGCCCCCTTATAAAAGATGTACTGCACACGGTCAGCCTACAACGGCGATCGATCCAATGCTGATCCGGATTGACCCAATACAATTCGTTTTTAGGTGTCATGGGAGATCGATTATCAATACCCAATTCTGATATCGATACTGCGATTTCAATGTAGCAATCGATCGATTGTGATTAATCAACGCCAACGATCGATTGATACCGATTTATTTAGGCATGGTATTGATCGATTCTGATTTTTCGACTTCATATATCAATCAATAGTCAATATTCTGATATTCAAAAAAAAGTTATTGATTGATACTAATATTCTGATAAATCGATTTATCAGAATATTAGCGCAACCGATACCGTACCTTGCGAAAAACATCATGCTAGTTTTGTGACGAGCCAATCCCGGCGCCCCCGAAAAAGAGGACAAGGTTGCTTCAGCCCGAGCTGTACTCACATACAGTCCCTTGCGAAGGCCTTGGCTGCCATGGAACAGCTAGTCACAAAACTAGCATAACACAACCGGGCATGAACACTACATACACGAACACAGTAACAAACAGTAAACATAAACGGAAACACTAAACAGAATCACCTTTATTCCAAGAGGTTGCTCCCTTGAACTTAAAACTCTTGTATCTCGGGTCCAAGATGGTGGCGACACAAAAATCCTCCAGTTATTGAAGACTAGATCAATCTTCAATAACTGATTATTGTTTAATCAGGTCATTGAAGAACCTAGCTTCGAACGAGCCTTCACGACGGACTCATTATGAATCTGTACCGCCTTCCCTTCGTATTTTAGAGGCGCTCCTGCAGCCATGGTGGCACCCAGCTTGCCAATGATAGGCAGGATCAAACTAATGGTAGGGTAGTGCGTCCCTTGCAGCAGCTTTGTCGCCGAAGAAAATGTTTAAATGACCAATAATGGGCAGCAAAACAGCTATCTCGGGATCGAAGCAAAAATTTCAGCCCTGTCAACGCTCCCGTTCAATATATCAATATATCGATATGGCGATTTCTCGCCGTCATATCGATCAATATCAATATTTGCCGTCTAGTATTGATCAATATCGATATTTCCATTCACGATATTGATCAATAACGATATTTTCGCCCGTCCGATCGATCAATATTCAATATTTCGATATGCACCAAAAATAATATCAATCGATATCAATATTTCGATATATCGATATATCGAAATATCGAAATATCGATACCACGCCTTGGAAGAAGCCTCTTAGATATTTTGGTGGATGACAGGAACCTTGACAAAAACGGCTGTGAACTTTTCTCCAACCCACTAAATGCCCACCCTAGAATTCACTCGAGAAGATGCATACCCACCACAAGAATGAAGAAAGCTCTCAGGCCCTTCTGCCATCATGGGAAAATTGGCTTTGATGGTCTCGCTTGGGATGCCTACGTGGATCCGATAACAGGCATCGGCAGAATCGTTTATGGAAATCCCCCCTTTGATGGGAAAGAAAAGGGCAAATCATCGGCGGTTATGACTACCTTGGAAATGGGACATAAACGGCTAACACCGTCCCCGGATTTTACATGGATTCTTCCGCTGTCTCCCAAAAACCAAAAGAGATGGTTCGACAAAGGTTTTAAACTTGTTTTCAGATTCCCGCACAACACTATTCCATTTATCCCACATGGATATTGGACGGGTGATGACCCCTACGTTCTCCCAGGTGGTGGATGCTATAAGGATGACTTTTCGGATGTTGTTATCATAGCTATAGACAGTGCACCCAGTGATACTCAACCAGTCTTTGACTGGAGGCCTACACAGAAAAAGATTGCCAGATGGTTCCTCAACGTTCTTCCTAAGTCCAGAGTCACGAAGAAGAGGCTAGAATACACAGGAGTCAGCTCTGATATTTGGGATGAAGTTCTGAACGAAAGAGACAAAGTACTTCCTTCTTCGCTTTGCCCATGGCCCACTCAAGACCCTCCTTATCATCAGAGTGATATTGAGCCTTATTATGGTGGTCACCACGACACGACAATCACCAACGCAAATTCCAAGCCCTTCATAAACACCGTTAAATGGCCCAAAGTTCTCACACTCATGGGATACCTCCCTCCTCTTTTTGGTACTGTCCTCAACACGATAGGTGTTCCCCGTGGCAAGATTAAACCTCTTCTCAAAAAACTATCAAGACTTTGTAGGCAACACACCAAAAATAGGCGAGACGTGTTTCTGTTAAACACCACCACCACCTTAAACACTGACCCGCATACAGTTGACATCTCGAGAAGTGAAGCCATGACAAAAACAGAAGCCGTGCAACAATCAAACGACTTTCTTCAAACCCTCCTGCAATAATTCTCAAAAAAATTGCAATAAAAGATGGTCCCGTGTCCCCAAGGGGAGGGGCCGTCCCCCCCTCCTCCGCCACCCCCTCCCCCGCCCAATTCGACCCCCTTCCTCAACGTCTCCAAAACCCCCTTAATTCTCCGACTTCTCTCCCCACCGCCCAGATTCAGCCACCCCTCCACTCACCCGGCCATGGCTGCTTCTCCATCTTCTAGAGTTTTTTGCCTAGCACTTAGCCTTTTCTCTAGATGTCACCCTGCTGAAAAGTGGGTTGAGCCCCTTTGTGGGCGCGCTATAGTAGAGGGAGTAGCCCCCGGTGTTTTCACTAGCCTCCTTTGCAGGGATACCGCACTCTCAGGACTTTGTCCCCTTTGCTAGCGTAAATGTTTTATTATTTTACCCCAAGGGTTATATAACCCCACAGCCTTGGACCAAACCTGAATACAGTTCGGCAAGCTTGTCCTTCTTCATAACCTTCGGCATGTTGACAACATAACACTTGCATTTAGGCACGCGCATGCAAACGGGCATAATGTCATGTAGAGATCGCAGGGGTAGTATCTCCCTTGCGAGATTGTGGTATTCCAAATACTCGCAAAACATACTCTTGCGGCTTGCGTTTCCGTAAACATCATATATCAATTTAATACTCCGTTCGTCGTATTGTGATAACATCTCCTTGAGCTGCTTTTGCCAGGGATACATTTCCAAGTTCATAAAATTTGTAAGTTGACGTGTCAAAGGAGGCGGTACAACGGAATCCTCGTCGGTCCACGGTCCTTCGAGCCTGTTTTTCGCCTTCATAACATAGTTGAACTTTGCACCACGATTGTGCACAGTTGTTGAAGTGATAGACCAATGGCCATCGATGAAAGTGACCTCTGAAAAACGTTTCTTCTTGATTAAACAAACTCTGCATTGAAAATGTTCATAGCCAGTGCTTTCACTGCGTTCGCGCTGAAAACCCCACTTTTTGCACCACTCGTTAAGCTTTTGGCACAATTCGGGTTCACCGCTAGCTTCCAATAATGCTAATAATCGAAAATGGGAAAATCCAAAATCGGCCCAAAAGGGTCCTTAACACTGTAAAATCATTTAATTCGGCCTCTACAGTGTTAAGGGCCCAAAAAGGGGGGGTCGAAAATTTTAAAAAAATTCTAGAAGAATTTTAAAATCGAATTTTTGAAGAAAAAAATCACGCAAGTGTACATGTGACACATATCTCATATGACATATCCGGTGTGACCCCATCCCCAGCGCCCAGCGCAGGGCCGGATCGAAAATTCCGGGTATATCCGAATATACCCGGGCTCGATAGTCGATATACCCGGGTATCGATCTATCGAATACATTAAATATCGTATCCCCACGCCTCTGGCCAATACTCGTGAAGGTATCGAGCAGATAGACCTAGCAGTAGATGAGTTTGCGTGTCACGACCAGAAACTGTGAACGCGGCTCATGTCACCGAGCAGATCAAACTAATTCAGAAAACTATGAATGTCGTGAGCCTGTCCGCTCGTCCGCCGGCAAAACCGTGTGTATAATTTTCAACAGGCCTGGCTGAGAAACGTGTGTGCAATATAAATATCCGACATACACGATTTAGTATAAATTATGAATTATACAACGATTATTCTTTGTTTCGCTCTCGTCTCTGTTCAGAATTCTAGCGCTATACACTAAGCTTAACCTAGTTCTGTGTTTAACACTCCCTGCAAACCTTGAGCCGCACGCAGCGTGGCCGTCCCACTATGTTTCCCAGATATGAATTTCCTTTCACGAAGGGTCACTTTCACAGACTCTCAGTTTCGATCTTGCATGTTTGCTTTGTGTTGTCCCTTGCGGTTATGTGGGCTAATGCCATGCCGAAAGAAACCATCCCACTTCCTTACGCCAACGACATCCAACGCGCCGAGGTTTTGGGCGATGGCAATCGGGCGCCCCAGTCACCCTTGATATATTTTGCGCTTCGGCGAGTCACACCTCATCCTAATTCTAGTTTTGGACATGACGAAGTGGTTATGCGTGTCGTGGATCCCTCTGACCTTGCTTCAACCTCTGAAAGCCAACGTCCAGATCCATCGGGAACGCATACACAAGAGGCTGATGGTGTCCCGATATTTTCGCGTAATTGCCTTTCGAATCAGCAAACGTTCGAGCCCATACCTGATGTTGCTCGCGAACCTGGTCAAAAGTTTAAGGACATGATTGTCGGCGTCCGTGTGACAGATAGCTTTCATGGTCATGGAACTGTTGTTCTAGAGTGTGATAATCCCCGGTTTGCTGTCGATGAAGCGCCTAATAGTGCATTTGTTCGCTACGACAAGGATTCTCTCGTAAAGGAACGATACAAAGGCTTTTTGTGTGTGAATAAAGAGGTGGCATCTGAAGATCTCAACGAGCAAACAACCTCTTTGCAATTCGCTGATCAGGTTCGTTTTTTTCGCTTCCCTCGCTTACTTTTTGTGTTCCTTCAGAATTCCGTTTAGCGGACTACAGTCATTCCTTATGTTCGATAGCAAGGTATCGCAGGGTTCAGCTAGGAATACATAAGATTATTTCCGGACGGATGGAGCACGATACTGCAGTGTCGCCTTGTATTGAAAGCAGTGCACTACTTCTATGGGCTTCGTATAATTTGCGTGTTGGCGCATATCAATCCATTTGGTATGTTTATCTTGCAGGCGTGCAATTCCCCGTGGCTGCTGAACACTACTATTTTCCAGTTCAAATTTTACAATCATCTGAACCTAGTTAGCTTTAAGACTTGTGATTCAAGTCATACGCAATGATTTGGCCACTTATTTTTGTCCTTTACAAATTATGTGTTGTGCATTCGACCTATATTAGGCACCACAAGACGAGATTCAAAGTCAGTCTCCAACAACCAGTAACGAAGAATTTGTTACCAGCTGCGAGATCCTTCATACTTCCGCTATGGAAGGTGTCGTAGGTTGTGTCGAACAGGTGAGAACTGAAAATAAATCATTTTTCATGATTTCCTTTTCGTTTTCCCCTTGAGCTTTAGAGGCAGGTACCAACCAACCACATCACCGCACTCAGGAGGTCAAGCTGCATCCTTAGACTGTACACATCACAGTGCCAGAATAAATCCGGGGGTACATACACTTCCAAATTTTCATGAAATCCTTTTCGTTTGAATTCCCCTTGAGCATTAGAGGCGGGTACCCTTCAAGCGACTACATCACCGGAATCGGGAGGTCGAGCTGCATCCTACTGTATACGACACACTACCAGAATAAATCGGGGGGCACACTTCCAAATTTTCATAATGAAATCCTTTTCGTTTTCCCCTTGAGCATTAGAGGGGGTACCCATCAAGCAACTACATCACCGGACTAGGGAGGTCGAGCTACATCCTTCTGTGTACAGCATAGTACCAGAATAAATCGGCGGTATGCACTTCCAATTTTTCATAAGATCCTATTCGTATTCACCTGAGCATCAGAGGCGCGGAGCCACTAATCAACCACATCACCGGACTCGGGAGGTCGAGCTTGATTCTTCTGTATGCAGCACACTGCCAGAATATTCGGGGGGTACACTTCCAAATTTTCTAATTTGTTATTCGTTTCTATCATCAGGTTGCGGAGCCAACAATGGAACCGGCCTTAGGCGCTGCATCTTACGAGCAGCCTACAACAAATTGTCAAAACGAAGTTCCAGTTGAGACTCACGCCACCGAGAAACGCCATGCTTGTCCAGACCACTTTACACATGCCAATATTCAAAAACAGGCTTTGCAATCTCAGGGTGGGGGTATGGACCGCATAGACAAAGCGTGCAAGTTGATGAAGGATGTTTCAGGAATTGCAGTCATAGAACCCGATACAGACCGAACGGAATACAAGTATGAGGCACAAGTGCATTCAGACAACTTATTGGAAATGTGTTCTATATATAAGTGCTCTTTTGTCGTTCAAGATAGTGGAATAATCCACAAGTTTCGGTGCAACTGTCTGGACCATAAATCTCGCAATGCGATGTGTAAACACATTTTAAGTGTGGCATTGCTGATAGTTGGTACTCCATTCCCGGAGAATACTCCGGCCGAACGTGAAGTTCCCCCTTCAACTTCAACTTTGCCGATGAAGCGACCACACTCACAACTCAGTGATGAACAGAGTGGAGCCCAAGAGTTGACCTTCCGCGGCTCTAAGGTCACATTTTCTTTGGGCCCTAGTGTGGTCCATTATATTTCATCCACGGAGGCCGAGTCACTATTACACTTTAGTGCAGTAGCACCATCTTTCAACAAACATTCTACTTTGCTTGCGGGTGGAACACAGGCTAAAGATGATTCCAAAAATGTGGTTGCTCATAAGTTATTAGCCATAACACAACAATGCCAGAGTAGCTCTCCTTCCACCTTTGGAAAGATGGTTCCTAAAATCGATTACAGATATTGTTGCCGGAACCCTTCTGGCCGCAAATCGAAAGGAGAATATAATGATTGGTATGCGTATCTTGGCTGCATGCGATGTGAATGCCCAGGTCGAATTATTATGGATGGCAGTGTTCGTGAAGCCCCCCAAAATGGTCAGCAATATCAAGTGAAGTTTACCCCAAAGATCCCATGTCAACACTTTGAAGATGATATCGCTCCACTCGGATGGTTGAGAGGCAAAGCCAGATATGACGCTAAGCAAGCGATGCTCCAATGCAAGCCATTGAAATATCACAAGGAGAAAGTGCGAACGATGTCTGCAGTTGAGAAGGACAGTCGGGACAGGTCGCAAATTGGAGTCAACACTGGACTTTTGAGGAAGGTGCGTACTTGCTACTGCCGATGCAACTCACCAGCTAGCTACGTCAACCTACTATTTTCCCCTATCATGTCACACAAGACCTTGTGTAAATGTTATGATTTTGTATAGGTTCTTCCTAATATGTAGGATTTGTTTTTGGCTTTCAGGTGCGCTCCGAAGGAACTGTCCAGGCACGTGGCCACCCTACCAACCCTCCACACCTGCTGCAGCTTCAGCGTCAGCACCTGCTGCAGCTTCAGCGTCAGTAGCACCTGCTACAACTTCTACACCTACAACTTCCGCATGTGCAGTAGAACAGCAAGACCAATATGGTGGATCCGAAGAAGAGCGAGTACGTTGTGGATTAAATGTTGAAGCAGTTGCGGAAAGGCGCGACATCCTAAGACATCCGGAGATAGTGAGGAGAGGCCGCGATAATGTCTTGTGTTGGGAGGTGCGCTCTTTCCAAAACACAAATATTTGTGATGCTTTGACCCCCATCCAACTTTTCGTGAAAACTAAGTGCCACTCTTATTGGTTACATCACAGGAAGGAGAACCAGGAGAAGGCTTTGAGTACATGTCCCGCGATCTCGATCACATCGATTTTGAGTTTGCGGTTGACTGGTTAAGCCGTTTCAATAAGAAAAAATGTCGAGTCAAATCATTGAAGGGGGGCCTATTGCAAATCCGCTCGATCTGCAGGAAACATGCTAATGTTGAGCAAGTTGCAGATGATGAAGGCGCACCTGGTGTAGGTTATCACACCGCAGAAGAGTGTGTCGCGGCTTTCAGTGGTGAAATTATTGAGGGATTCCTTCAAAATAATCAGTTTGATGTGGGAAAATATTTGGCATTTTATGAGAATGAAGCAGGAGACATGTTGTGGTACCCCGTGGAGGTAATCGATGTGGACCCGCAGAGATCCTTAGTATCTGTTCGCTACTTTGAGGGGCATTTGAGCGTGGAGCAAGCACACGGGCGAACGCGTAAGTATACCGGCAATCACGATGAGATGATATACAAGATTTTTGAGATGAATGACGATGATTCAGATCATGACACCGGAATATGAGTTTATGAGTTTTTGAAGATTACTTTTTGTTTTTTAGGATTTTAAAGTGTCATCATGGCATGCATCACGTACCCGAGAGCATGGAAGTGAAAGGATTGTGAAACGATATACATAGTGCGATTTATTTGTTTGGATTTGGCTTACATAGTTTTTTATTTCAATATTTTCACAATTGGGGTTCGAGCCCCACTTATTTGATTTTATACAATACAAATATTTTATGTTACGGTGTCATCAAGGAGAATGCGCTGAATCAACGGGATGCAAATTTGAAATGGTGGATTTGGGGAATGCATAAATGGTTTAAGGAATTCGCACTAGACCCACCGATGAACGTGTGGGGAGTGGCCGCGATGCAGGAGTGTGAGGTAGGCTTGTGGGCTTGGTAGGCTTATATGGTATCTTTTGGTTTGCTTTAGGAATGCCCGTCACTTGTATGAATAATGACAACATATAATGGATAAGATGAGTATAGGGATGGGGGGAGCATGCATAACTTGCAATGAAGTGCCCTGGCCGATTCGTCAGGGCCGGAAAGGAATTTTCACGGTCTGAAAGGCATTTTCAGGGCCTGAAAAGTCATTTTCTGGGCCTGAAAATCATTCTCAGACCCTGAAAACCATTTTCAGGGCCTGAAAAGTCGTTTTCAGGCCCCGAAATCCGTTTTCAGGGTCTGAAAACCATTTCAGGGCCTGAGAACCATTTTTAGGGCCTGAAAAGTCGTTTTCAGGCCCCGAAACCCATTTTCAGGGTCTGAAAACCATTTTCAGGGCCTGAGAACCATTTTTAGGGACTTTTCAGGCCCTGAAAACCATTTTCAGGGCCTGAAAACGATTTTCAGGGCCTGAAAAGTCATTTTCAGGGCCTGAAAACGATTTTCAGGGCCTGAAAACCATTTTCAGGCCCTGAAAATGACTTTCAGGGTCTGAACTTGTTTTATACTAGGCTAATTATACACCTTAGAAAAAACCTCGTGGTTAATATAAGTTTTACACAAAAGCTGAAACTGAAAACCATTTTCAGGGCCTAAAAAAAAAGTTCAGGGGGCAATTTTTCAGGGGGCAAAAAAAAGTTCAGGGGGCAATCGTAAGTAGCCCCCCATCTGCCGGATTTACTCCCCCCAACCCCCCACCCGGATTGACCCCTAGTCTTGCCCCCCCATACTGAACTATTTTTAAAAAATGCGTTATAATTAATTAATTAATTAATTAATAATATATATTATCGATCAGCCGAAATAATATTTATATGTATTTGTACACTGAATAACGATAGGGTATAAATATTCGGGAGAACTCCTCGGGCGATCGCTTGACGCATACGCCTGTAGAAAATTATACACACGGTTTTGCCGGCGGACGAGCGGACAGGCTCACGACATTCATAGTTTTCTGAATTAGTTTGATCTGCTCGGTGACATGAGCCGCGTTCACAGTTTCTGGTCGTGACACGCAAACTCATCTACTGCTAGGTCTATCTGCTCGATACCTTCACGAGTATCTCTGGCCATGACAATCGAATGAGGCCCATGACCCATCCGCCATCGGATCGCATCGCTCGCGCTCTCAAGTCAACGATGAACGTGACAGTTCACGTTTCACCCACGCCACGCCACGACCCGACCCTCATCACCTGAAAAATCTAAAATGATTGGGAGACCACACGAGTATAAGTAGTTTCAAGTACAAGTAGTAACAGCCTTTTACTATTGACATCGTGACACACATTCGATTGCAGATATGCAGGGCCTTCAAGAAAGCATCTTACCATTCCAGATATTGTTGTGTCTGGGATAAGGGGACATCATTCGTGGATTGCGCAGTCCTCATACCAAATATCTTATCTGTAAAGTTCTATAGTTTCTCTCGGGAGATTTGGACGCTACCACCCCGCGTTTCAGTGATCCCCTCCCAGGATAGCGTTGCCTGCGTCGACAATGCGGGTGTGTGTTCTCGGCTCCGGGCCTATTGGCATCGACTTTGCTGTTAACGCGGTGGCTCGAGGGTTCCACGTGACACTACTTGAGCGAGGTGCCAGTATCGCGCAGAACGTGTGTGACTGGCAGCATGTACAGCTCTTCAGCCCATGGCATATGAATGTTAGCAAGCAGGGCAAGCAGGTGCTCGAGGGTATGGGCCGGGACATCACTGTCTTCGACTCTGAGACAGTGTATCCCTCGGGCAAGGAGTTGGTTGATACCTATTTGCATCCGCTGGCGGAATATCTTCGTAAGAGCGGTCACTGCGACGTGCAGACAAGCACAGAGGCCATCGCGATTGGACGTGGGCATTTCCTGAAAGGGCAGGCCATTGGTAGCAAGCGCAAAGGCACACCATTCACTGTCCAATATAAGTTCCTTCATGATGGATCTTACGGGAAATTGGTCGCAGATGTGGTTGTAGACGCAACAGGCACATACGGCAATGGGAACTGGCTGGGGGCTGGGGGTATCCCAGCCCTGGGCGAACAGGATGTGACTATGAAAATCACGCGCGACATCCCAAACGTCCTGGAGCTTCGAAACAGGTTTCTGGGTCATTCGACGGCTGTTGTGGGAAGTGGCGCCTCCGCAATTACCACCTTGAACGCACTGAAGGATCTCGCATCGCAGAACGGAGAGGCGACCGTAGAAGTACACTGGATTACTCGCCACGGCGACTCGCCTTACAAGCGCGTGGAAAACGATCCCCTCCCCCAACGCGACCGGCTAGCCGTCCTAGGCAATGAGTTGGCCAAGGGCGACTCGGCAGGCTGCCCTTCCAACTTCAAGCTCACATACCACGGCCACCAACACCTGCACTCGATCCGACAAGTCGATCCGAATACACTAGAGATGGATCTGGAGAGCGATCCCGTCGAAGGAGATGCGAAGTATTCCAAGATTCAAGCGCACAACGTCGTGGCAAACGTGGGCTATCGACCGTGCACGGATCTGCATCGCGAGTTACAAGTTCATCAGTGCTATGCCACTGAGGGACCGATGAAGCTGGCCGCCGCTCTGATGGCTGCCTCCGGTGACGCGAGCGGCGACTGCCTTCAGCAAGTCGCACCCGGTGCTCAGACCATGCTCAACCCTGAGCCCGACTTCTTCGTCATCGGGATGAAAGCCTACGGCCGTAGCTCCGCGTTCTTGATGCGAATCGGGTTCGAGCAGGTTGCGAGTGTGATGGAGTTAATAGATGCCCCATAAACCTGGTTTACGCTGATGGGGGGGACCAGAGGATTCGGCGAGGGTGTTCTTGGGCCTGTTCGACCGCTTTCATGGTGGAGTTGGGTTGGGTGAAGCCTTATATAGACGGCTGGCCTTATATAGACTTCCCAATCCTTGCACACAGCAGGATTTGCCGTTGCCGATTTCAACACCCTGCTTGAAACTTCGGATTTGCAGAACTGCAACGAGCATATTTTGCATATGGCCATGGTCACTGTGCACACGTGCCAACCGCCACCTATTTCAACACACTTGCGTGAACTCGGACCGAAGGCACAAACGAGGGTTCTCGAGTAGATCTTAGGGGTATTGGAGGCGAACAAAAACTCACTCTGTGAACAATAAAAACCTTTGATTAATGTATCGAATCTTTTGCTCGGATAGAAATAGTCATCGATCGAGTAGCTGATAACTCGCACAAGCTAACATGCTAGTGTTCGGGCAAATTATGGAGTGACTTTGTACAAATTATTTCCACAACCTAATTATTAAAGCAAGAGAAGCCCTAGTACAGAAGGATGTGTTGTGGCGACGAGTGCCCTGTTGTTATTTTGTAGTGAATTCGTTCGATAAGAATTACGTAAATGTATGCTCATAGCCCAAAAGCTAAAGGATTTAAGAATCCCTTGTTGAAGGTCATGTGATCAATGATTAACTTATGTTTTGGAAGGTCTTAAGCATAATCCAATTGCTTTGAAGGAATTGTAGCATTACAAGAGTCTGCTCATTATTTGTTAATATTGTTTTATGCAGTATCATGTTCAGTGACTTGATGTGAATAGAGTCGATCCAGTGACTGGAACATCCTTTAATCCGGAATCCCGACGGCACTGTCCCGGTTTTGCTTCCAATCACGAGTCGAAGCGGTGTTGGAGGTATCGAGAGAATCCTCCGATTGCATAATCTCGAGACTTAGTGCCCTTGTAAGGTGTAGGACTTGTGACCCCAGGGCCTCAGTTCCCACCCGCCCGCTTGTCCGTCCTGCTTGATTAAAATTATTACGATTGTATAATTACAGTGATCATACTCTTTTCTATGTTGGATACACCGAGAGCTTTGACTCTGTAGACATAACCAGGCATGTAGTGTAAATAGCTTAAGAAAGATATTCATAATTTCAATAACGCTTAGCCGCCGCAGATAAGATACTGTAGTTAAACGGGGAAGTGCTGAATCATCATGGAAGATACCCACAAATCAATTCCAATAACTTGTTGAAACAGAGATAACGGTGCTCTGAGTTGTTCCGACTCAATTTCGGTTTGCAATTGCATTTCTAATCATACTATATATCATACCGGAAATTGCTTTGAAGAGAGTGGCTATCATGACCTGCCATGCTTCGCAGTGATGTAGGCCTTACCATCAGAGCTACACTATTTGCCTTTTATACTAGTTGTCTATTCCGAGACTAATGTGCTAAACTGGGTTTAGACTTAGGTCGGCAGCTACTCAAAAGCAATTGAAAAGCTGTGTGTATGTATGAATGTGCTTGCGCGCGCGCCCGCGCGTCTATCCTCACTCCGATTTCGTTGAAAATCAGTATCCTAGCCCCCACATTGCTGCAGAAAAAACAATTCACCTCCGCAATGTACCCTGCACTATGTTACCAAACTTTCAGATAAACGGATCACTCCCAGCTCTACAAAGTCAAGCTATCAGCCGACAATGATATTGAGGATCTTCCCTGGGCGGTAGATCACTTTTCTTACGGTTTTTCCATCAGTCCATTTGGCGACATTTGGTTGCTCCATAGCCGCAGCCATCGCCGTCTCTTCATCCGCGTCAACTGCCAACTCGATGGTTCCCCGCATCTTACCTTGCACCTGCACCGTTCCAAGAAACTCACGTCACTGCATAACTCCTGATTCGGGGATCGAGCCACTGATCATCTAAAGTCAGGAATCCAATCAGGAATCCGAAATGCTGAACGCATGCCCCCCTTATCTTCCACAGACTGCACCACAGCCAGCCCTGGGTCACGCCCAAGCCCACTTGCGTTGCATGTCATACCCGTCCAACCTGGGCCCACATTGACCCCCCCCCTTTGTGTCCTCCGTACATATTCAACATCTGGCGAATCTGTTAAGGCCCATCCTCTCTGCCCATTCCCCTGTCTCCCTTACAGCCCTGTGGCCATGGAAGAATGCTCTTGCACCGACTACCGGGATCGCATCGAGCAGGTTCCGTTCTTGTTCTCAAGATGCGCATGCAACTATTGTGTGGATCGCTTCCGCACCTGAACTCCCATGGTGACTGTATCTTCCACCAGATATTGCTCGTCGTACTGCATTCACAGCACCCAACAACCATCTTGTCTTTTTATTTACCTCAATTGAGGCTGCAATAGGCACCCTTGGATTTATTTTGAACTCAACGTGCATGATTGTGCCACAACGCATGCAGCTGCCCGTTGAGAAGAGGCGCGCTCACACGTGGCACGGGGGCGATGGGAACTGACCTCAGGGTATGCCTCGTACGCCAGGGTGTTTTCGTGGCCGAGCTTGGACCACAGCTCCTCCGCAACGTGGGGGGCATATGGGGCGAGTATCAGAGCGAATGGTTCCAGCATAGCCTGAAAAATTCCCCGCTCCACCGTGCCGAGACTTTTTCATCGTCCAGTCTCCCCATCGGCGGCAGACCAGCCCACATCGAGGGCAACAGGTCCAACGCTTTAGCAGGCTCTCATTTGCCCTATCTCCGACTCACACTTGCGAACCCCATCACATGCGTGCATCATCGCGTGGAGGCCTAGTGACTGCTCCGGGAGGCTGTTGGAAGGCTTTGTCCCATCAGCTGCTCTGAGCAGCTGCTCTGATATGGAGGCTGACCCCATGGCTGCTCTCAGCGGCTTTGTCTGATTGGCTGCTGCACACAAATGCATTTCTCCTTGGATACAGCAGCTGCCGTATATGCACAGTCAACAGGCGTGGCAGTGGCGCGTGCACACTCCAGGCCGAGGCACCCAAGCCGTAGATGCACAGCCCACAGGCGTGGCAGTGGCGCGTGCACACTCCAGGCCGAGGCACCCAAGCCGTAGATGCACAGCCAACAGGCGTGGCAGTGGCGCGTGCACACTCCAGGCCGAGGCACCCAAGCCGTAGATGCACAGCCAACAGGCGTGGCAGTGGCGCGTGCACACTCCAGGCCGAGGCACCCAAGCCGTAGATGCACAGCCAACAGGCGTGGAAGTGGCGCGTGCACACTCCAGGCCGAGGCATTTAAGCCGTAGATGAGCAGCCAACAGGCGTGGCAGTGGCGCGTGCACACTCCAGGCCGTAGATGCACAGCGCAGGGCACAGGGCTGTTAACCTGCACAGCAGAATCATACTGCTACGAGCGGAATTGCGTTGAGGAGGCGCGTACCCGAGGGAGGCTCCCTTGCTTAGTGCCGGCGTTGACGAACTCCATCATGGAGGAGATGGCGGTGTTGAACGCCATGTTCTCGGTGTCTTCGCCCACCTGGGAGCCTCAACCCAAAGCGCCCTTCTCTCAAGCCTGGAACAGCGAGATGTAGCTGCCAGCACGAGGTTCCCGTGCCCTATGAATCAAGCCGTCCCTTGTGCCAGTAATGGAGAGTATCCCCTAACCCCCCCCAGGAACAGAGAGGCCCATGCTATAAATAGTGGGCGCCTTCCGCCCGCCACCTGATACCATAGGAATCCCAACTCACATTTCTACCGGAGAACCCCATCCACCACTAGGAATAGACCGGCGCAACCCCCTGCACATTGGGAGGAGCTGAGTACACTGCACCCCCTGGTGGCGATTGGCGGCTACTTTACCTTCTTGATTGTGGCATTGAGCAATTTGAGCTGCTCTTTGGTTAGCTCCGCGTCCAGGGTGTCACTCGCGAGGCTCGCTTCGTACAGCCGCCATGCGCGGGCTAAGAACCTGCGCCCACAATTACGCCATCAGAAAATCAACCAGCTTGGCGGAGAATGGGAATCATCCAACTGAACAATAGGCAAGCAGGACCACCCGTGACAGGATGCCCCAGGATGCTGCAAGAAGCGAGACGAGCACAGCGATCTCATGCCGAATGTTTGTGGGCAGAGTGTGGGACAAGGTTTCTCGGGCAGCAGACCTGTGCACGCCGTCCACGCCACGTGTGCTCCAGACCTAAACATAGCGCCACCGGCCCACAACGGACATCTCCGGCCTCACTTCGTGGTCTCAGTATCAGCGATACTCCCACTGTGTCAAGCAGCCAGGCATGCTCGTCAGCGGCACTCCCGGTGTGTCAATCAGCCAGGCATGCTTGTGAGCGGCACTCCCGGTGGGTCAATCAGCCAGGCATGCTCGTGAGCGGCCCTCCCAGTGTGTCAATCAGCCAGGCATGCTCGTCAGCGGCACTCCGGGGAGCGCAGCGTCCGCACCTTGGTGTCACGGAGGGGCCCCATGAACATCTCGTAGAGGCGCAGCGAGTCCGCGCCGTACCCCTGCACGACGTCGTCCGGGTTGATCACGTTGCCGCGGCTCTTGCTCATCTTGTGCGCCCGCGAGTCCAGCCTGATCTGCGCTGCATCCTTTAGCACATACCTGCAACCGCGCCTTCGCCCCGCCCTCCTCGTGAGATGCGAGCCGCGAGCTCCTCCTCGGGGCGTGCCGCAAGCCAGTCGGCAGGAGGGGCCATTCCGCGCTTTGTGCTGGGGCAAAAGACGCACCCGTCGCCCTTCTTCTCCACCTCCTCCGCCGGCACCTTCACCGAGATCACATCACCCTCCACTTTCTTTGTTTTGTTCGAGCTCACCCACTCGCCCTCCTCAGTCTTGTAACCAGTGTATTCCACCTCGCCTGCGACCCCTCTCCTCAGCCCTCAGGGCCCACCATGCGACTGACCACCTTACATGGAAGGGTCGCTGCAGGCGCTCCTGGCTCAGGAGGCCACTCGTGGCAATGCCCGGCGCGGATCAGTCATCAACGGCCAACGGCGGCGCAGATCAGTCATCGACGGCCAACGACGTCGCAGATCAGTCATCGACGGTCACCGACGGGGCGACTCACCGAGGATCATGCCCTGGTTCACGAGGGTCTGGAAGGGCTCCTTGGTGTTCACCACCCCGATGTCGTACAGCACCTGGCAACACGGCGCAGAGGGTTCTCTTTTGGCGCCTTGAGCAATGCGATCAATGCCGATCCCTGCTTAGATGCCGCTTGTATCTGCACTGGCGGCAGCTTTGCCTCTGCGTCACCCCTTGTGCACGGCTCTGGCGGCGCCTTTACCACTGCGCCACCCCTTGTGCACGGCTCTGGCGGCGCCTTTAGCTCTGCGACACCTCTTGTGCACGGCTCTGGCGGCACCTTTCCCTCTGCGCCACCCCTTGTGCACGGCTCTCGCAACCCCATCATTCTTTGGGATATCCCGTTCCATTACATCCCGAGCGGGCAAGAAAGCCCCGGTCCTTGCTCAAGACTCGTGCGGCACTGATCCGAGGGCAGGCGCGCAAAGCTTACATCTGATCCGAGGGCAGGCGCGCAAAGCTTACATCTGCAGCTCTGGCTCAGGGGCACATTGTCGATGGGGCGTGAAGCGCCCGGTCACCGCTGCGGTGTTGGTGAGTGGTGACGGTGCAAGAAGCAGTGAGTTACCGGAGCAGTGTTAGGATGAGGCTGGCATCATTGCAAGTTGGCATCCGCGTCCAGCTGGCGCAATTGCACGTGGCATGAATAGGGCACAACCATGTGGCGCACGCACCTTGTGCCAGAACCGTGCATAAAGAAGGTGCAGGCAGCAGTGCTCGGCTCCACCAACGTAGAGGTCGACAGGCATCCAATACTTTTCGAGCTCCGGGTCGATCGCGTATTGGTCATTCTCGGGATCGATGAAGCGCAAGTAGTACCAGCAAGACCCAGCCCACTGAGGCATGGTATTGGTCTCCCTCATCGCCGGCTTGCTGAAACACCGACGCCCCGCAAAGCAGCCACTTCCCCCACACTTCAGAAACCACTGCGTTCACGCAAAAGACAAGCGATGCAAGGGCTTCGTTCCCGCTTTGTAGCCCTCGGAGAGCCGGGCATTGGCTTGGGCCAAGGGATTGGGGGGGGAAGTGCGAGTTACTGATGAGTCGATATGCTCTGAGGGAAGAAAACACTGCCGGGATTCTTATAACTGCTCAACAGGTTACTGCCAGTTCTCTCATGAGGAGGAGGGGGTGTTCTCTTGTCGCCTTGTGTCCTCCAGTGCTCACTGGGGGAAGCTACTGGGACTTTCGGCACTTCCCAGGTCCCTCACCGCTCGAGGCGAACACTAAGAACGTGCAACTCACCCATTGGGGGAAGTGATATTGACCCAGTCCGTGATATTCGCCAGCGGGGGCTTGCCGTCCTCGGTGGGCTTGTACACATCCGTCTCTGCGCCCACAACCCGCAGCGGCCGACCCACTCTCTCTAGCACCCCTGACATCGACCAAAGACAGCTTTGAGCCGTGAAGAAAAATATGGGTGCCTTCGAGAGATTTACAGCTCAGGAGATAGGGGTGGGCTGAAGAAGAAGCGCGGGCAGCGCATATGAGGAAAGGCTCTGACGGCGCGAGCAGTGAATGCAGCGCACCTGGCAGCACGAGAGGAAGCTCGCTCTCAGGCACCGGGATGGGCTCCTGCCAGAAATTCCCCCTTTGAAAGGTGAGTGACGTTCGATATCCGGGTCGGGAACATGCCTCCGACTCTTGCAACGCACCTGAGCAGCCAGAGGCAGTGCAGCAGTACAGAGCGGCAGACGCCTGTCCTAAATTTGGGATGTTGCGGCTTTATGACAAAAACGGAACAATAGTGACAATTATGACATGAAGAAGTATGACATTTTGGTTCATTTCTGGAAATTTTCTCCTTTTGATTGGCAGATTGACATCAGTCATGCGAAATCTATGCCACACGTCACACACGCCACACATGTCACAGTTGTCAATATTACTGAATATCCACTCTCGCTCCCGACTTGTCATGCAGGGTTTGCCGTCGCCGCCGCCGAAGAAGTGATCAAGCAGCTTGGAGGGGCGGCACTGTGCTGATGTAGGGGCCTCGAAGCGTGGGGCAGGGCGGCAGGCGGGAGGTCACACCGTGGAGCCTTCCTCGAACATCACAGGGAACGGCTCTCCCCAGTACCGCTGCCGCGCGAACAGCCAGTCGCGCAGCTTGTAGTTCACCTTCTTTGAGCCAGCCTCCTGTGCCTCCAGCGCCTCTACAATTGCGGCCAGCGCCTCCTGCGTATTCCGCACTTCCCCCCTACAACTACAACTGAGCGCCTGCCCGTCAGCGCGCCCACCACCGGACAGATGAAGCAGTTGTGGCATGGTGACCGCGCCTCGGCCACAACGGTTCCAGCAGTCTCTGGAATCCCGGACCAGGCACGTGCGCCCGCTACAGGCTCGCGAGGAGGCTACTCTCCCTCTTCCTTCCCCGCTTTTTGGACCACCCGAGGCGATGCGGGTTGGACGCGCCTGGTTTGCCATGCCGTTGAAGTCGAGACCGAGACCAGCGTTGGCGCTGTTGATCATTTTCCCGGTCCCCGTGAAGGCCTCGGACTGCACGTCCACCTCCTCCTTCGGCTGCACCACCTGTGCGGTGCACCAACACGTGCACGCGTCAGACGGTGCCACCTTCGGGGAAAGCCTACTGGGGCCTGGCAGGTAGGGTCAAAACCTCACCTAAGACCATATCCGAAAAAATAGAACAGGCCTGCCCCTACTTCGAGAGGGATCATGCCTATGGGACGAATATCTGGAAAAATATCATTGTGGGATTCCTGGTACCGTATTGTGTGGCGCAGGGAGGTTTTCCAGAGCAAAGCGTCCGCTCATGCTCGCACCGTGACTCGATGCACACCCTGCCAATCAAATCGATTTCCCGCAGCAGAAAGCAAGACTGAAGGGTGTCTCTGCATGCTTGCTATCAGGATGTGACCAGGGTTGCTGGGGTTGTCTCAGGACTCCCGCCAAACTGGAGGGGAAGCCCATTTCGTGAGAGCGGCGCGTGCCTGTTTGATGGGGAGCCCATACTCTTGCGCGAACGCGTGGTCCCTGGTATCATGCGCCGGCACCGCCTGCACTTGTGCACCACCGCAGCAGCCACCGAAATGAGAAAGCCGGCGGCCAGCGTGTTCGGCATATCCGCGAGTTGCGGCCTCGCGCGCGCCACGAAGGCATGCGAACTTGCAGAGGGCGCTCGATTGGGCATTCGCGCTCTGAGAAAACTGCGCTCGCTCAAAGCGCCGTCCAAAGATCGCACTCGCGCGAGTGACGGACGATTGCGCAAGATAAAGGCAGGCTAGCCTTGCTGCAGCCGCGAGGAAGGGGCATGATAGCAGGACCTCGTACCATGACAGCGCCACTCCCGTAGCTGCCCAGCACGTAGTCCGCCACCCACACCGGTATCTTCTCACCAGTGACCGGGTTGGTCGCGTAGGACCCAGTGGCCACCCCAGTCTTTGTTTTCTGCGCTCAGGACCGCCCAGCCCCCATGGCAGCTCTCACGTGGCACAATGGGTATGTGTTGTGATCGGCAAGAGGGTACCAGCGGGGCGCTGGCACTACGGTACTACCGCAGTAGGTACAAATTTCACAAGTGCGGCCAGCAGCAGAGATCTGCGGGATGAGAGGCGCTTGGTGGCATGAGATGGGGAGCGTCGGGCGGCAAGCGATGCACCTGCAACTCCGTGCGCTCGAGATCGCTCTTCTTCGCAGACTCCACCACATAGGCCTCCACCTAACGCAGATGCACAACCCTTTTATCACGGTGCAACATGCATCTTGCGAAACACTACCGACAACAAGTGTCAGAATCTGGCGTCCACCCGCTCCTCTGCCACAAGGGGAGCCACGAACAGCGGACGGCAACCAGCCCCGTGCGTATTTGAACAGTGAGTGTAAGAAGCCCCCGGATCTCAAAGAAACGCGCCAAACAACTCCAGACGAGATGATGCGGCTCGCATATGGAGTGCGGGGTTAACTCACTGCATCCGCACAGTCCTCGGTGGTAAGCTCCTTCAGCATTGGGTGCTCTGGCGCCACTACCATGTATGTCGCGCCAAACAGTGTGTCCGGCCTGGCCACCGTCCAAGCCGCGCACCGACACTACCGGGTATGTCGCCCCAAACAGCATGCCCGGCCTGGCCACAGCCCAAGCCATCGAAGACAAAAGCAGTTGAAATTTCCTCCATCCTCCTTCGACGCACGACTGCCTCGCCAGTGAAGCCCGCAAGATTCGGTGATGCATCGGACGGCACTTGAGCAGCGGAAGCAGGTAGTGACCCGGCATCGGCAGTGCAGGGCGAAAACCGCAGATGTCAATACCTGGTTGTGAACACGGTGAGCTCTTTATCGCCCTCGGTCTGAAGTGAATTCCCCGCAATCAAGCACAAACTTTCTTCAAACCACACTTGTCATCACACCACAAGCCAACACTCTTAAACTACCTGAAAACACAGGAAATGCTGCGCAGGTTCTTCTGAACCCCTTCCGGCTCGGTTGCCCACTCAGCACGCGACAGGTCAGCTCTGCATCCGCTCGACCTTCCGTTTGCCTAGACCCAGGGCTTGACCGTTCTTCTAGAGCATAGCTGGCAAATTGCTACTGCGGGGGAGAGGACATATGACCACAGAAGCTCCTGTAACGTACCTTGAACACGATTTCAGCACCAGTGGACCGACCAATCCAGTTACGTTGCATCTCTTTAATGCTGTCAGGCCAGTCGAGCAGGTCCAGATCATCGATCAAGCGGTCTGCATAAGCTGTGATCCTCAGCATCCACTGTTTCATTGGTTTGCGAATCACCGGATGATTACCGCGTTCGCTTAGACCATCAATCACCTGCATCCCGAGCGGCTCCCAGTGACTGCCGCAGCCGAACAGAGAGGGCGCTTCCGGTACAAGTTACTCTGTGGAATGAGGCTCCTCTCAAGTGAACGAAGCTGCCTCCCTCTGATGCCCGATTAGGGGAGAAAAAAGATACCTCTTCGTTTGCAAGCACAGTGCCAAGAGCCGGACACCAGTTCACCGGAACCTCCGCCTGTGCACAGTCCAAAGCAATATTAAAACACATATGAGCATACTGAACCATATAGGTAGTAGTTAATATGAGGTCAGCACACTGCACCATATAGGTGATAGCATATGTCGTGAGTGCAAGAACTTCAGCACCGGAAGCTGATAGGCATAGTTTTGCGGCAAACCCTGAAAGCCGAGCTTTGAGAGGAGCCGAAGTATACCGTGAAGGAACAGAACGTATGTCAAGCAAAGACGAGCGCGACCAGCTCGATACAGCCGCGCAAAGGCTCGCGAGGAGTATCGCGACCAGCTCGATACAGCCGCGCAAAGGCTCGCGAGGAGTATCGCGGAGTTTCGTTGTCATTAAAACAGAGGGACAGCGACCGCGACCGACCTGAACAGTTTTATCTACAAATATGTGAAGGGGACGTTTGCATGTTGCTAACTATCGCTCGCAACACTCGTGATGCACAGATAGAGCTGTGCACGGGATCCTCTAGCCGACCTGGTAGGCAAGCCCACGCTCAAGCAACTTCAGGAAAATCCATTGTGTCCACCTGCCGAGACAGATAAATTCTATATCAACAAGTAACACCCACCACTTTTCCGCCGTGGGAGAGAAGGCCATTAGCAGAGTACCGCACAAATGTCTAAGCATCCCAGGGTATCCGAGGGCAGATCCGATTGGCGTCAGGAACCCTACTTCATCTCACCTCGCCTCTCACAGTACGTCATCGGCAAGTCCAAAGCAAACCGATTTCCTGGTCAATTTGCTCCGCACGGCAGCAAGGAACACAGCCAGCGATGAGGCGTTATCAAGCTCAAGCTGAGGCAGCATACGGTTGAAGGGGTGGAGAGAATACTTGTAGTATTTTTCGTCGGTGGTTGCGAGCTCACGCTTCCAGTCGTAGGAGAAGCCCAGGCTTTGGAGCTGCTCCCTGAAGCGGTTCACATTCTTCTTTGTGGTTTCACGAGGATGAGTCCCTGTCTGCGGCGGGCTCCATACATACAAAGATCTGCCGCTCAGAATAAAAGGCGGAGAACGATATTTTAAGGTGGGCTGCAGTCATGTCGTAGACCCATCAGACTACACACGAGACACGCTAGCTTGTATACCGTTGGGAGCTAAGCTTTGCATTTAGCTATTGGCAAGTGGATGAAATGCTCTGTAGGAGCGCACTGCGTGGACAGCGACCTGCGGCTGCAATATTCCTGGTGAGGCCTGCCGTGCAACCTCGACACCTAGGGGCGGCGTCGATCTGGCTTTCCTTGGAATAAAGGGCGCCGATGACTGTTTGGGGCAAACCTCGATGGCATATTGCTCGGCCGGCAGGCCAAACGCATCCCAGCCCATTGGATGCAGCACATTATATCCATTCATACGCTTGTACCGTGCAATAATGTCCGTGGCGGTGTATCCCTCGGGGTGCCCGACGTGCAGGCCAGCGCCACTGCGGCAGGTGAGCGACCCCTAGCTTAGAGACACAAACAAGCTAAAACAGACAGAAGGTCACGCAGGTGCAACGAAGTGCACTTTAAAATATCGAGAACAGGGGAGAACGTGATTGAACGTAGCAGAGTGTATATTGTGAATATTCACTTTTGTGTATTCGGCTTGAGCAGTTGCCCTCGGCAGTTTGAGAAAGGGCCGACTAAACTCTGATCCTAATACGATTGTGAGAGCCACAAAGCTAACAAGTTCTCGATAGCCAAGTGATCAAATTTTGCTTAGTCGTGTGTCGGTCTGGTTTGTCCTAAAGGGGTGAGTGCATACCTTGGGTATGGGAACATGTCGAGAGCATAATATTTCGGCTTGGAGGTGTCCACCTCTTCAGGCGTTCGGAAGGTTTCGTTGTCCATCCAATATTTCTGCCACTTTGCCTCGAGATCTTTGAAAGGATAAGCACCGGAGGAAACATTTGCCTCGGCCTCCGCATCAGTAGCGACGGCTCTTCGGGTAAAGTGAGACGTGTGGCGGGCCAGGCGGGTTGCTGGCGAGCTTTGCAAAGGCTGCCTCATGGCGCCTGTGCAGAGCAAGCGCAGCGCGAGTCAGGCGAAAATCAGAACAATGAATTACGCTGGAAATTCGCAGCAGTGAATTGGACACTCCACGATATACTCACCGACTGGAGCTATCGCCCAACGAGTCTGCGCGAGGTGTGATGTGGAACGCCATGCCGTAGGGCGCACTGCAATCCGCCCACGCGCAGCGAGAGCCCTTCCCGCGGCGGCGAGCGGACTGGCAAACGGTTTCGACATTTGCATCGTGTGATGTCTGGTATGGACACGCATTCTTTGCAAGAAAGTGGGTACAACAAGCAAGCAACAAGCAAGCACAACTTTTTACAGCCAACTTATCCTATCCAGTATCTCTCCAGTATCCTGACATTTTCGCGTGATGAGCATTCGAGCCTCGAGTGTCACCAACTCACCATCGACCCCACATCGCCACCATTTGGTGAGACACATCGTCGATGAGAAGGACATCGGAGCATCCAATTCCCCGTACGCCTTCGTCGAGGAAAGAATCGACGGAATTATCGCTCGACGTGTGTCCGTGCAGCGCTGCAGGAAGTGTGCAGACTGTTCCACGTCGTTATGAGGTGTCTGTCGCCAAGTCCTCAGACCGCCAAAAGAATCGAGTAAGCCACGTCAGTATTCTTTTTCACTGCTTCCTTTCCACAGTAAAATTGACAAAGGGGGGGCGGGGGCAGGGTTACCCACCCTTCTTTTCCCCCAAAAAACTTAGTAAACCAAGGGGATACCCTTCCCCCAAATCTACCCATGTGTTTGATTATTTAGGTCATCATTTTGCTGTGGCAGGTGGCCAGGTGACCTGGGGTGCAACTCCGCAATCAGAATCATGCGATGGATGATTGAACTCCTAACTCGAGATAAATGTGCCCCTTTCGTTCGGGTTGAAGATATTTTGTAAACAGTCTTCAATCTTCTTGGTGGAACGTGTTTCGAAGTCGGCAACCCTGTTGCTCACTATCGCTTCCTTCACTTCTCCCATAGGAAACTGATTCTTCCCTCTCAGCCATGCAGAAGTTCAAGGGCCCGGCTCTTACGTTACTTCGAAGCCTTCGCAGGACGAGTGTGACCCGGGTAACGGGACCTCCTTAAAGCTGTTTGAGTTCCTTTTCCGTTGAAACTAGGATGCTAAGAGTTTGGGTATCTTACAGGGACCAGAGAGAGGTATTTTTGTGGCATCATGGATTTCTTCTGGTAAACGGATTCCACCTTCATCCTTCGAAGACTCCTCGATTGTTCGATAGCACCCCCTCTTGTCACCCCGCAACGACGAGTCAGAAATATTGAATTCTCGTCAGCTGGCTTCTACACCAGGAGCACTTTGAACACATTTTAAATGCAGCGTGAACTGACAGCGCTTGTGCAGTGGCCTCTTCTGAAAATCTTGTTGAAGCAGCCTCTAACTCGCATCTCACTATGTTTGCGAGTATCAAACGGAAACTAACTTCAATTTTGTCGGCATTTGTGCCTGCTGGAAATTTCCGTCTCCCTCCCACCTCTCGCGTGCAGATCACCTCGAACGTTCGATGTCAAGGTTAGTTTCCGACAAGCTTTTACTGCGCGCGCGTTGGTCGCTTGGGGCTAAGTCCTCCGCGACAGACACTGCGGATACCCCGGATACTTCTCGTCGAAAGCAGTTCCACAACTGCTACAGTCAGGCATAGTCTCAATCGTACTATCTGTCTCCTTTTGCGAACCACAATTCAAGCAGAAACTTCTGTCAACTGGAAAAACGGTTGTTTTTGGCACGTCGCGTGCTTGAGCGTGACGAGTGCACGTGCTCTCGCAGTTTCTCATTTGCAGACCGCTTTGGTAGTTTCTCAACACAGAAACTCGACCCTGGGGGCCCCAAATCAGGGCTAAGGTAAAGGTGGACTTGCATAGGCCAGCTTAGATCATCCACTCTATCAACTGCAACCTTTCCTGGAATACTACGTGTCTCCCTTGAGGCCTGCGGCATCCGTCGAGAGGACATCCAATTTTCTTTGCCGGAGCCTTCGATATTCAGTCTATCGTGCGTCGGCTGTGTCTGATATTATCTCCATACCCTTGACTCTGGGCGTAGCATTGACACCGTATTTCATGTTCGTCCCGCTTTCGACATTCGGAGTGAACGGGAACTAGCACCCTCGTTCTTCGCGTGTTCCTGTGTTCTTCGCGTCCCTCCCGGCTGCAGGCTGCCTTAACGGCGGAGGGTTTCTCAAGGTTCACCCTGCGGCTGTTCTACGCTATGCAGGCACGTGACAAGTTCGCGTGGCCAAACGGCGAGCGGTACTCTTTGGCGCTTTGGCGGGCGAGCACCCTCTGGCGCTTTGGACAGGTGCGGCTGCATACGCCTTCGCACGTGCTCCGTCTTCTCGCTGTAGTTCTGATGGTTTATCGCGAAGTGAAAAGTGATATTGCATACATGTCAGGGACTGAATATCGTTTTTGGCTGTTAACGCCGAATTCTTTGCTGCTTTGTCGTGGTCCAACTGTGTCAGTGTCCATTCAAAATCTTGTGACAAATTAGCGAAAGGCAGCTTTCAAAACGCCGTTAAGGTTTCGAAGGAAAATTCAAACTCCCAACTGATGCCTTCTCTTCGGGGCACCATGACGGAGTGTTTGAGTCCAAGCTATGGTGCCAACGCCTGATATCGTGGCTCCTGTCCGTGTGTGGAGACATAGAATCTTTATGTCGTGTTGATCAAGCCTTGGTGTAAAATTTTGAATTCAGATAACAGATGCTCATCAAGCATTTGACGCTTTTTTTATCAAAGTTCTTTTTTCTAAGACCTGTATAAAAATGCCCCTTGTTTGAGAGAAGGGTCGGTTGTCCGCTTCGCGCAGAGCTTTCTCCAACGCCGCCGCCGAAGAGCACGCCGTGGTGGTCCCCGATATGGGCGACTCGATCACCGAGGGAAGCATTGCTGAGATTCTCAAGAAAGCAGGTTATTCCCGAAAATTAAAAGGACAATTTGGAAACACGGAATTATTCCCAGCCACTAAATATGGGGCTCTCACGCAAGCAGGCCAGTCTCGGCCACTAAGTATGGGGCTCTCACGCAAGCAGGCCAGTCTCGGCCACTAAGTATGGGGCTCGCACGCAAGCAGGCCAGTCTCGGCCCCTGAGTATGGGGGCGTTCACGCAAGCAGGCCAGTCTCGGCCCCTAAATATGGGGCTCCCACGCAAGCAGGCCAGTCTCGGCCACTAAATATGGGGCTCTCACGCAAGCAGACCAGTCTCGGCCCCTAAGTATGGGGCTCTCACGCAAGCAGGACTCTCCCAGCTTAGTATTGAAAGAAGTTGATGCTTCTTCTGTGGACCCAATCCCATTTCGGCACGGGCTGAACAACGACATAAGGACTTTTACTACGCAGCAATACGCCGCACTTTGTGTGCATTGCTTATGAGATGGGAAAGTGGTGGAGGTTGCGGGGACTGGCACATGCTCGGCATGCTTTTTGGTGAGCTGCACTGACCGCGCTCGCACCCTTCGATCAGGAGATTTCGTGGAAATGGACGAGGTTATTGCCCAGGTCGAAACGGACAAAGTGACCATTGATATCCGCGCGCCATCAGCTGGCACGATCAGCGCCCTCATGGTGCAGCCCGCTCAGGCGCGCTACAATATGGGTGTGCGTGTTACAGCGAGTTCCCCACGGTATACACAGACGCGTTACAGTGCAGGGACACGTTGCAGGTTGTGTGGGCATCTTGCGGTACCGTGGATCCACACGTTGCAGTACAGGCAGCCGCGTGTGTTATGACACACTTAAGCGAGTCTTTGTGCAGCTGCTTTGCTTTCACACACTTGCTCAACGGTACAATATGACAGGCACTGAGAGATAGTTTACACTGTTCGCGCACCTATGCTGACCTTGGCGTATAAATATGCGTGGTCACCGGTACCTTTGCACGTGCTTCATCGCGCTTCGTGGATCGATTGAGACTCCGCCAGGCTTTGCGACGGCCCAGCTCATAACACCACGTCTGCCCGGGGGGTGTCGTTCCACGCTCCTCCCAGTCTTAGTCCCGGCCTCAGTCCTGGCCTCAGTCCCGGCCTCAGTCCTGGCCTCAGGCCTGGCCTCAGTCCCGGCCTCAGTCCCAGTCTCAGTCCCGGCCTCAGTCCTGGCCTCAGTCCCGGCCTCAGTCCCGGCCTCAGTCCTGGCCTCAGTCCCAGCCTCAGTCCTGGCCTCAGTCCTGGCCTCAGCCCCAGACCCGATCAGGCATCTCGGTGCGTCTCAAAGCAGGGGCACACGCGCGCCAGGCCCTGATATGGAGTTGGGTTCGCCATGGACGCTCTTCTCATTCCGGCAGTGGCCTGACGCACTTCTGCGCCACTGCTTCGGGCCTCCTCAACTAAAAGGGCGGCGCGGGGCGGCCACATATCGAGCTGCAGGTGAGCGTAGGCGACACCGTCCTAGTGGGGCAGAAAGTGGTGTCAATGGGCGGTGCCGGCAATGCCGCGCCCGCTGCGGCAGGTGCCTCCCGGGCTACCCCGCAGCCGGCCTGCCACGCCGTTTGTGCGTAATGCCTGGACCTATTTCTTCCCCCCGTCGCAGATAGCCGCTGAATGTCGGCTGTGAGATCGATCGGTCGGTCGATCGATCATCTCCCCATGGCGGATCGAGGTTCGAGGCGACGCGGTTATAACTGTGGCTCTGCAAAATAGTGTTTGGGATCTGCTCTGCATTTCGTCAAGAGAAGCATCGTGTGGGGCCAGATTATTCTGCTAGGCGCGGGGACGTGGTGCCACGGCGCCGAGAGACGCCAAACTGCGACTTTCTCTCTGCCTGGGCGCAGAACAGCTGCGAGCGCGTCACTTAGCCCGGCTTGGTTTGTATCTGCCTGTGCAGCTCCTGTGGCGGCAGCCGCTCCGGCCCCACCAGTGGCCGCCCAGCCAGCAGGACCCACTTCGGCAACACTCGGGCGCCACCCCTCCATCAAATTCCCCCCACGCAGGACAGCGGCAGGTCTTGCCTTCGATCTCCCCTCTCCCTCTGAGGCCTCCCTTGCCCATTCTGCCAGTCTCTGGGAGGTGAGCTGAGGGCATGACCTGTATTCCACCTTTGTTACTGTTTCCCCTGACCCGGCTGAGGCGAGACAGGGCTACGAACCGCAGTTGGACTTTGCCTTGGAACATTGTGCTATAGTTTTCGTCCAGTGCACACTCTTGTGAAGTGCACATTTGGGGGGTGGGGAGGCACGCGGTGCACAGGTGTCGCTATCTCTTCCTTGCCTGCCGGTTCGTCACCGCCTGCCACCCGCACCACTTGCATGCGTCGCCGTAGCTCCGGACATGAAAGCATGCCGCCCGCGTCTGGGTGTCTCTTGTCCTCCACGAGAGCCCCACCGCAGACGCCCTGCCAGCTGCATTCTCTCAATAAGACATCGAGCCACAAACACGAGAGCCCCACCGCAGACGCCCTGCCAGCTGCATTCTCTCAATAAGACATCGAGTCACAAACACGAGAGCCCCACCGCAGACGCCCTGCAAGCTGCGTTCTCTCGAGCCAGACATCGAGTCACAAACACAGCGTGGAATGCCTTGTCACATGCTGCCATTGGGGGCTGCTCTCGACATGATGGTGATTGGAACGTTGGTGTAAAGCCGGCGCTGCATCACCCTCCGCATCATCGCACGGCCCACCCTCCGCTGCATCTGTGCCCACCCTCCGCTGCATTTGTGGCCACCCTTGAGTGAGGTGCACTCTGTGAAGAGGTGCCGGGGCTCCCCCAGAGAAGGGCTCGGAAGCCCACCCTTGAAAGTGTATTTCAGCTATACGATTGATGTGTTTGCATTTGTTGAGCTCCTTCGACCCGCTCAGAGCTCACGGGACTGGGAGCACGGGTTGGGCACAGCGGAGGCCGCCCAGGAACTGGCGAGTGTCATGCGCTCCTCTGGCCTGGCTCCGCCCTCTAAGGTCCACCCTGCGTTATGCCGTGCACCCGCTGCCTGGCCCCAAGGTAGAGGGCGGGCCCTTGCGAGGGGCGCGAAGGTGGAACCTCGAGACGTGGGCCTGAAGTGATGTACACAGCTATCTACACAGATGAGCAGGCAGTGGATCCGTTGATTGCGTTACACACTGGGTCCGTTGATTGCGTTACACGCAATCGTGTGCTTGGAGGTGTGTCTGAGGATAGAGATTACATGTTGGAGAGCGTAAATGCACCATTGCTGACCCGCTCAAACAATTTCCATGCCAATGCCTTCCTCGAAGCTCCGCGGTATTAACTTCTCGTTACGAGTGGGAACGCAGGCGACTCAGCTAGCTAAGCCGGCGGTGGAAGCGGTATCCTATGGGGATCACCCAGTGCGCCTCGGCCTGTCACAGGAAGAGATAGACGCTGTGGAGGTGAGGCCGCCTGCCCCATGTGTCCATGTAAGGATTTCCAGCGCGTGCTCCTCTTCTGAGTGCGGCATGGTGCGCAACGAGTTGCTGTACTTTTTGCCGTATCTCCGCGTGCTCCTCTTCTGAGTGCGCCATGGTGCGCAACGAGTTGCTGTGCTTTTTGCCGTATCTCCGCGTGCTCCTCTTCTGAGTTCGGCATGGTGCGCAACGAGTTGCTGCGCTTTTTGCCGTATCTCCGCGTGCTCCTCTTCTGAGTGCGGCATTCTTGAGAGCGGCCAGTTTCAGGCAGTGCCATCCTGTGGACGGTTTGACCGGTTTGCTGTCATGTTCTAAAATACGGTGTGGCCTTCTGATGGCGTCAAACATTTTGGAGCCTTCCGTTGACTTTCATGGGATATTTGCTTTGCAGCTTGGCGGCATGGTGGTTTAAGTTCGGATCAATTTCAGTGAGCATAAGACATGGACAATCAGCATGATTTGATTAATGTCTGTCACCCGTTGGTGTTTGAAGCTTGTTTTGAATGGCAGGGGTTTAGCCCCCCCGAAGAGAACGTCTTAGGCAAAGGGAATCACAGTGACACCCGCCTATATAGCTCAATAGCTTGCTGCTCCTTTCATTCCATGTGTTGTGCACAAACGCGCATAGTCCACGATCTCTCTCATTCCCACGAAGTAGCCGTGTGAGGTTTTCCACAAGGTGGTGCAATACAGATGGCATATCAAACCTGCCCAAATATGTGATATGCTGAGACAGCTTGTTATGGTGCATGGGACAATGTGCTCGATCCGTATGTATAAACAACTTGTTTGCATAGAATATGGTGCAGCGTGTTGTCAGTTTGTGTTCAATTATCTATGCATATACGTTACGAAGCCTACACATGATACCTACGGTGGAATGGTGAATGGACCAACGCACCTGGTCACCGGCTGTTTTTGGCGATCCGTTCGACATATTGAGAACGACGTTTGGCGTCCGCCCCCTGTCCATCCCATGGTGGATGCACCTGGTTGCGACCTCAGGTCCGACGTACATCGCACACCCATCTCTAGTACGTCGCATCACGGTCTAAAACTTCAACTAATCGCATGCGTGATGCGAAAATCTGCACGAATGTGCGTGCTGCGATGGTTTTGATCTAGCAGTCAAATTCGGAGGTCGTAATTATGATTTATTGTCACTTAAATCTGAAAATAATGTCGGCGCAGTATGACAGAATAAGCGAAGTTGCCGATAAACCGAATGCGCGATGGTGACAACTTTTGGCGGTGCTGGCAGTCCGCTCGTACGCAAGTGCTACGCCAATGGCTTTTTTACAGATGCATGTCGTTCTCAATACGTTATGTCGGTTTGTATCGTGCTTAACATTGGTGACCTCATGGTTATTTTGCAACTCAAGCAAGAAACCCAATTGTCACTAGTTGGCATATCACGCACATCACGCACACGAATTTTCAAGCATGATGGTCCACCGACAGCATAGTGAAATCTTTCTGTGTCCTGAGGATATCTTTCACGTGTCCCAAAATTACCGAACCCGTTGCAAATAAGTAGTCAACTATCACCCTACTTTCAATCTTCATCGAGTCTTTGCAGTTCGCGTGACATTGAACTTGGTGAGCAGTTGAGGTACGTGTTCCACATCCACAATTGCGGTTCTGCCCTGTCGTCCTTTGTCTTCGAAAACGTCATTTAAAATAGTCTCTGTCCAATCTGTCTCGATGGAAACTGTGGACAGGTACGTGTTTTGCACACGCACATGAAAGCTACGTACACTTTGCATGCACGTATTGCGATCTGGGATGCGAGCGCGGTGTTTCGCTCGCATCCGAGATTGCTCGGAGAGACACACGGTGCATAAACCTCGGTCAACTGTACTTTCATCGTGGGTGCACTTTCTTTTCGCCATGTTTATTGATACGTCGACATATTCTATCCGAAATTCATTGTGGCTGCAGTCATGAACTTTTCGAGTGCGTAGATGAGAAAAAAACATCGGCCACCACTGTTAACACTTAGCTGACGAAAACAACATACTGATTAGCTGATTATCAGCGCGGACACTCTATAGTGCGACAACTTGAGCTGGACAAATCCACTAGACGTGTTCTTTGGCATCAATTAAACCTTGTGCGATACAAGAGGTTCCTAGAAATGCATAATACAACCCAAAAGAACTAATTCTTGCGTCGGAAGGATGCATTTCCCCATCGCGTGCATGCCTTTTGGCCTTTCCTTGAATCACTTTCCTTGAAAGGGGCGATTTTCTCCAAATAAAGGGAGTCTCGAGAGGGTCGTGCACACGCGATTTGCTATTACTATAATTATAAAGTGCCATGGCAGCGCGCCTTGTGACGATATGTGCATGGATGGTGTTTAGCCATCGCCTACGTACGTATGGCACCTATACCATGCTTACCCCACCATACCATAAAGGCGGTACATTAGCAGAGAATGCCGATCGCGTGTGGCCTACCAAATGGGATGTTCCACGCTTCCGGGCGCACTTGCGACACAATAAAAATGTCCTCGTATATGTGTATAGGCAACGTAGATGCCATGTAGAGCTCACAAGGACGCCATATGCGTGCGCGATGAGGTAAGACTCGCCTACCCATGCAATAGAATTTTAAAATACTTTTTTGGGGGTTTTCGTCGTTTAAGTGTTAAGGACTGTACAGGGCGACACAGACTGTTGAAAACGACATTGTTTTGCAATACACGACATAATCACAGTTCACGCGTTGCAATGAGCACACCCGGCGCCTGACAGGAGAGTCCTGAGTGTCTTCGTGGAGAGGTGCCGTCTGGGTACTGCAAACTCAAGCCCCTATGAGAAGAGGTGAGCGAAGAGTGAGAGGCGGCTGCGCAACGCTTGCACCCAAAAGGGTTTATGGTAAATTTCAAGCATGGACCGTGGAGCGATCAGGATTTTGTCGCACCGAAACCATTGACTACCCAGCTTCAGACATTCCAGGATATGGGGTCTACTTCGGTTTTCCCCTGGATGGACCAAGTTTTGAATATGATCGAAACGTACAAAGGGAATATATTTTGAAATGATTCACGAGAATTTTGTGTTAACGCGGGCTTTCGCGACATGGGGGCGAAAGCCGACATCTAGCGGACCGGCAACGAGTCCGCAGCACGAAGCAGCGGAAATGAGCCTGGAGCTACTTATCGGCACAGCTCGGGCTGCGCTGAGAGTTCAGCGGCTTGCACGAAGACAGGGGTCGGCCCTGCCGCAGTGCATCGTTGGCGACGCGAGTCCATTGCGCTTACGCCGCATTAGAGCCTGATGCATCTGGCTCTGCACGCGACTCGGGCAGTAGCGGCAGCGGCAACGGTAATTCTTCCCGCATTTGAGCGGGCTAACGCGATAGCTCCGGGCTTGGCGACTACATCGACGTTTATTCCGCCTTCTTCATCCACGCCTGGCACGGCCTCATCACAGGGAGCAAGCGTCAGGACCCTAAGGAGAACCACGCAGCCGCGACAGAACGCGAAGGAGCGCGCTGAGCGGAGAGATCCGCCAGCGTCAACGGGTATCTTCACGACGACTTCTTCCATTCCGCCCACATTTGTGTCAGGTGCACCTTTCACATTTGGTAGCGTCTCTGAGACAGTGAAGTCCAGAGACTTTACGCAAACCGCACCTCGTCCATCCTGCGCGTGTGGAAGAGCGGTCAAGACGTTCATCATGTTTTCGGACATCGTTCAGCGTGCACTGTCGGGCACACCGCCTTCTCCTGGTGAGAAACGTAGCGGTAAACCGGCATCGGCCTAGCCCACCGAGAACGAGCAAAAAGGGGAAAGCATCTGAGCAGGGGGACTCGCAGGACGAGAACATCGCCGACCTCGGGTATGAGGACCGCTGGGATGAGGCGGACGGCTTGGACGCGAAGATCTATTCAACAGCACGTCTGACCGCCGGAATTCCGCCAGCTTCATTTCCCTTGTGCGCCTTCACTCAGCGCGCATTGTGCAGGACCTGCTGGGAGCGAGGCCAACGAGTTTGACAACCTGGCAGGACAGGCACGACAGAGCCGGGGACCGCTTTTCGTCCCCCACACCACGACGCATCCGGGGATTTTTCAGCGGTGGCAGACGGCGGCGTGGTTATCAGACATGGCAATCTGTTAATCGCCACAATTTCTGTAGAAACCCTAACGGTGCGTTTGCCTGTTCGCATTATGGTGCAACAACCTAGAGATATACTGTAATTACACAGTGGCTCTTAAACTTGCCTGTATCTTCGGATAGGCAGCCTAGTTGAACTTCTGGCTGGGTGCATGTAACTGATAGTGCACCGCCAGCCAGGGGTTATTGCATCCACCATTTTATCTATGTGAATGCTGAACTAGGCACATCTTTCACCCTCTGGAGTAGGCCCTCATCCTGCAGCCGCTATATCGTATGAGAAATTGTTGCAAATGTGTCAGGGTTATGACCGATGACATATGTGTCATACATGCCATACGTGTCATACCTGTCATACATGTCATACCATGTCGTGCCATGTGATATGTTATAATGACATACGCAGTCGTCAGTACGGTCGACTGTGACATGCACAGTCATACCATCTGTCATCTACTCACCACTGTGAGTGACATCTGTCATCGAGAGGCTGATCACAGCATCTCGATGATGAAGCAAGACAGTTCTTGAAGAACAAACTGCTCTGAAGGGACTCGTCTTCGCTTCAAGCATGAATTGAACACCATGCGGGTATCATATGTGCTAGAAATGACACCCTGACTAGTTCGTACAGTCAGGTGTCATATTCAGTGTGTCATCTTCGGTGATCAGCTTGTGTGACAAACTCAGTATATATGTCTATTATCTGAGTTTATCTTGGTTCGTTGTTTCACCGTCGGCAGCGTTCCCCCTCGTGCACTGCTGTGTTTCTAGCAGGTTATGGGACCACTTCACGCTTGCGTGTTGTGTATTTTAGCGTAGAATTTTATTTATTTTCATCATATCTTTCGGGAGAGTGTGTCCACGCCTTGTGGCTCACTCAGATTCGGATTCTTCGCTCGAGCTTTGAACTCGCGGTTTGCGAGGGAATTAGACGGAGTGGTGCTCTACGGATTTTCTTGGGTTGTTTCCGCACTTATTTTCGTTATATTCTATGGATTCTTCTCAGATTTCTTCGAGTGAAGAGCTCCTAGCTCTTTTGGATTCTATTGACACTGGTTTTGCGAGAATCTCGACTCTCAAGAGGTCTCAGTTGATCTCTTTGTGCACTTCTATGAGCGAGGCTATTTCACATTTCCGCTCACCGCAGATTTCTCAGCAAAGTTTGACCGCAGACCCGCCGATCATTTTGGAGATTATTGTTTCAGAAAGCACACAAGTTGGTGGTGCTATTTCCGATGATTTTGCGGGTTCCGCTATTTCTTTCTGTGAAACAGGCGTCGGAGATTCGCCGGTAATTTTGGCAAATAAATCAGTTTCCACTCAGATTACTTCCACTAGACCCTCACCTAGTATACCTAGGGTGAAAAGCGCGCGCGCACAGGCCCCTCCTGTGCGTCGTGAAGTTTATTACATTCACGCGCCTCTTATGCCTGGGCCTCCTTCTTTGGACATCGAGGACCAGCGTTTTGAGCAGTATGACAGTAGTGAGGAGGATGAATCGGAGTACCCCCCTGGGTATTACGATGATTCAGACAGTTGTGAGGAAGTAGAGGAGGAGCAAGATGGCCACTTGGCCGCTCCGTATTTTTCGTCCGATCGATTGGAACAGGATGAAACCCTGGACACAGGTTTCCAGGGCGACTCTTATGGCGGAGTTTTAGAACCCCCTGTTGGGGATGAATTTTTACCGCAGAATGATTTTTCAGTTGGCACTGTTTCCTATGTCAGAAATGCTATCCCTGAGAACGAAAATTACGAAGAGTACACTGCTAAAGAGTGGGCTGCCTGGGAGGCCGAAGCCCATGCATCTTTCGACACTGGTGGTGCTGGATTTTATGATGAGTATGAATATTTTGAGAACTCAGCTTCCGATGATTACTCTGGTGGGTCTTATTAATCCTTAAACAGACAGGCGGTGCTCCCTTTTACAATTCTCCACCACTTGCTGTAGTTTTGGACCGAAGAATGTTATTTTATTTCTCACCACTTGCGGGCAGCTTACTGAAATTAAGACGAGTAATTTACAGGCAGGAGACCTTGGTAAACGATATTTGACACGAAGTGGGAACTCCTTCCGCGCGATCGCGAGGTCAGACAGGATGTCATCATCATTTCACCGGAAATTTCCGGCGAAATTCACATTCGCGTTTCGTCACGTGTGTCGCTCGCGGGAAATCTGTTACGTTCCCACCTTTCTAACACCTTTCTAACACAATTGCGCCTCCACTTTCAACTTGCATTCCATGCTGCATTATGGCTGTACCAGTTCGGGCGCCGAACCCAGAAGCTGACGCAGCTCGCCCATACAACCCCCACACTCTTAGACAGGCTAGGAATCACGCTATCCCTCCTTTTCGCCACTGGCGCCTAGAGTTCTATTCAGCGCGCGAAGAAGACGTCGACGAAGATCTTCCTTTGCAGTTTAGAGCGGATCTTCGTCGCTGGCTGCAAACTCGGGACTGCGGGTTTTTCTGGGTATTTTACTCCGCTAGTGGGATACCTCGTTTAACAGTACCCGCGTGGTGGTAGAGATCCCTGAGACCTCTAACAACTAACAGCTGCGCGAAACTCTTCCAACCTAACGGTGCGCATTCGCACTATGACGTCCGTGGATGATTTCTCCTCTGGTGTTCCTTCGACATTACCGCCAGCGGTCTTCACCGAAAAAACCATTTGTGTCGGCGCACAAGACTATCGCATTCCTCTGGGACCGATCTCGCGTTTCGAGCTGACATGGTGTTGGCAAAAAACCACAAGGTCGCGCTATCCCAAGTTGCTTCCTACAACATACCTCCCACGATCCCGTTTCCAAGACTTCTTGCAAGCTGAAGGTATCTTTGCATCTCCGCCGGCGGATCCTAACCCAGTACAATTTAGGGTCAGCCGCGTACACATCCAGACAACTGCGAAACAGGAACGCGAGGCGAAAAACAAGAAAACCACCCGGGTCCAAAAACCGCGTCCTACGCATGACGAGTACCCTTACAAACGCACGTTCCATTGTCGTTGTGGCTTCCAAACTACGCATCGTCAGCGTTCCTACGCCTCAGCACCTACTTGCCCCCCCACTCGAGGTGTCATTCGACGTCCGAATACCAAACGCAAGAACAACAACAGTGCTGTATACTGCGGTTGCCAGGCGGCCTTTAAAGTTGGCGTTCCACTTTCAACCCATCGGGACGACCCTGATCCAGTTATTCCAATCACTTACCTTCAGATGGAGCATGTGAACCACTGTGTAGCCTCATGTCTTCCTTACTGCGAGATCCCTGGGCACAACACGAAGGCCGTCAATGGTAAGCGTCTGGGATTCCACCGTCAGGAGATCAGTGACGTCTTACGAGAGTTCTTGCGCTTTCAGTATCGGAATAACTCCAATGTCAAACCCAGAGATATCAAGCGGGCGTGGCGTGAAAGGCGGATTGCAGAAGGTGCCATGGTCTTGGATCCAACTACTGGAGAAGTCTCCAAAGAGGTACGTCTACCTTCCAGATATTTCCGCATACCTCCAACTCCTCACCAGCATGCAGCCTGCCCCCCACAGGATGCAACCTGCCTTGTCCAACATGCAACATGGCCTCCCCAAC